>JACEEZ010025698.1:0-14347 GCA_016584305.1 Chionoecetes opilio | reverse complement strand
AAATGTCCCCTCAGGGAGGAACAGAGGATCTTGGCCCCATTGTATAATAGAGCGAAAAGTGGTTTGTTGTGCTGAGTTAAATTCCCTACTAACAAAGTTGCAGGATACAGAGATGTACAAAGGTAGTCCTCACCTCGTAGTGTGTGCACGAGTGCGCAGGTTTTAACAAGGCCAGAGTTAGCTGAAGCCGCCCGGCCATTGCTTCTTTCAGGCAGGAAATTTCTATTATTGTGACTTTGTATTTATTGAAAGACTGTCCTTCCTCTTCTTGATTTCTGTTATGGTGAATGCCAACAAAGCTTCTGAAGTTCTAAAGGTGCAGCCCACCTAGACCAAGACATGGCAGTGGATGCATGCTCTGATCTTGATGGTACTGGTGGCCTATCTATATAGGTCAGACCAATGAATTGGCTGCTCCTGTAGGAAAGAAAGTATCAAAAAGATAAAACCAAATAGAAGCATACTATGCCATTGTCTACCTCACATGTATCATATTTTGGTTCTACTGCAGTTTAATGCATTACATGGCACGCAGTTATAACCGTCCTCAACTTTTAGATCTGACCATTAACAGCATTTCTAACCCCTACAACAGCTGTCGAAACTGAAAAATAACATAAGGGGGGGTCTGGGTGGGGCTGTGCCCCCTCAGTTAGGTTAGGTTACGTAACAAATATCTAGGTTAGGTTAGTGAGCTAGCGGGGAGGGGGGTCTAAGGGAGCACAGCACCCCCAGATAGGCCAGGCAAGTTTTGGTATATAGGGACTATTGCATCAAACTGCAGTTTTACCCATATTCCCGCCAATACTTTCATCCCATCCATCATCCGTCTCCTTGTCTAACTACACAAGTCCCAACAGAACATAATTCCTTTTCTTCCAGTTCTCTCATCAGCTACATTCTTTTACATCTCATTTCTGTCATAATCAGGGGTGCACCCAGGAGAGGGATTGTGAATCAGCAAGAAAATGTAATATAATAATAAATAGGACACAATATTCCTCAAAAAACATTTAAATGATGTTGAATTGCTTAAATATCGGGTGTGATGATGACTAAATCAAAGCACATTTTTTCCGCAGCATATATAAAACAAAATTTAACGAAGGCCTTAATTAAATCATTAATAAATTGATGAATAAAAAAATATGAATAAAAACTCACAAATAGACGTTTAATTAGAGGATATATGAGAAAGCTGATTTTTTAAAGAATGTATGTAACGGCAATACCTAACCCAGGCTCAAATAAAGACTTAGCGAGCGGTTGTTTTGGCACCCGTGTAGATGTGTGGTCCCATCAGAGTCTCAGCTCCCTGGCCGACGGTCAAGGTTGCCAGATATGTATTTCTGCTGCAGTGTTACCACGCCGGGCGAGTCTCTCTCTCTCTCTCTCTCTCTCTCTCTCTCTTCTCTCTCTCCTTCCTTTCCTTTCCCTTCTCTCTCTGTCTCTCCTCTCTCTCTCTCTCATCTCTCTCTCTCTCTCTCTCATCCTCTCTCTCTCTCTCTCTCTCTCTCTCTCTCTCTTCCTTCTCTCTCTCCTTCCTTTCCTTTCCCTTCTCTCTCTCTGTCTCTCCTTTCTCTCTCTCATCTCTCTCCTTCCTTTCCTCTCTCTCTCTCTCTTCCTCTCTCTCTCTCTCTCTCTCTCTCTCTCTCCTCTCTCTCTCTCTCTCTCTCTCTCCTTCCTGTCCTTCTCTCTCTCTCCTTATTCCCTTCTCTCTCTCTCTCTCTCTCATCCCTTCCTTTCCCTTCTGCTCTCTCTCTCTCTCTCATCTCTCTCTCTCTCTCCTTCCTTTCCCTTCTCTCTCTCTCCTTTCTCTCTCTCATCTCTCTCTCGTGGAGGATGAAAAGAGAGAAGGAAGAGGAGGAGGAGGAGGGAGAAAGAAATAGTAGATGAAAAAAAGAAAGGAGAGAGAGAGAGAGAGAGAGAGAGAGAGAGAGAGAGAGAGAGAGAGAGAGAGAGAGAGAGAGAGAGAGAGAGAGAGGAGAGAAAAGAAAGAAGAGAGAGAGAGAGAGAGAGAGAGGAGAGAGACCGCCCGCGTGGTAACACGCAGCAGAAATACATATCGGCAACGCAGACCGTCGGCCAGGAGCTGAAACTCGATGGGACCACATCTACACGAGTGCCGTTTTCTCCTCAAAAGATAAATATGATATTTTTTCCGCCACCTTTATATTTTGAAAGCCCTCCGATAAAAAAATCCTGTGTGGCCCTGGCTCAACCATGCAAATTTTTATTATGTCTAATTACCTCATCCTCATACTAACGTTCTACTATTCTCTGAACGTTTCATGTTGCTTTCATACGGCACGGCGACCCAAACCCGCCACGTCCACACCACCCCTGGCTGTTCATCCCCTCCTGCACCACCACAGCCCTCTTCACCATCACCATGAGGCTTACCTCCAAATAATCAAAAGCTCAAAAGCAGAGAGTCGGGGGATCTTGACCTGATGATCTTGATCTTGATCTGATTGGAGTCACCACAGATGCTGTCAGGAACTTTGTCCGGCGTTCCCACATGTATCTGTTGGAGGAAGCAAAGGGGGAAGCAAACTAGGTTTCTTTTTCCCCTCCTCTCTCTCTCATCACATTCTAGGGTCCCCCACACTGAGGGGCCCTGCCTCTCTGCTCTCTCCTACGTGCTCTCCAGAATTCTCAAATCTTTACACTCTCAATCACACGATTTCACTCCTCCCTCAGCACACAGCCCGCAGTCTCTCTCCACTCTCCTGCTTCTCTCCATTCTTCCACTCCGACCTCTCCCCTACCTCCACACTGTGTTCAGCATACTATACGTTCCATTCAGCTCAGTGCCCCACGGTTTATCCATCCTGTCACACACATCTCCACACTTCTCCTCTCTCCTCGTCAACGACTATTTACTCCAGCACTTGTCTGGCTCTGAGAGTAGTCCCCTCCATAGCCACCCAAGACCTTTCATACGTGGTGGTCCTTCTCCTGTACCTTTCCCCGTTTGTTCTCACTCATTCCCCCAGCCATCTCTTCCCTTTCTCTTCACTCTCCTATTTATTTCCTTTTTGCTTTACAGCATACTCCCATTTCTCCTCTTCACAACATTCCAGTTCCCTGTCATCTTCACTTTAACTGAGTCTTTCTCACTTCCTACTATTCCGTCCCAACCTTGCTGCCCATTTGCTGTCATCCATACGTTGAGTCTAGCTTGAAACTCAGTCGCCTTGCTATCCTCTCTCTGAACGTGCTCCATCCAGTCCCTCTAAATGGCCTCCATGCCACATACTATTGCTCCAATGCTATCTGCCTGCTTTGTTCTGTGTTACTTCCAATCGTCAACTCCTTCCTAGACACACCATGTTTTCCAGGCCATACATAATGCTAGGGACTGCCACACCCTTCCATAGTCTCTCACCATTCATACTTGTTGGCCCGACATCTTGCACCTGCCTAGCCTTCAACCACGGGTTGCTCTAGCATCCCTCATGTTTAGTTTTCTCACAGCCTTATCATCCAACAATACCAGATACTTGTACTTTCGTTCTCTTTATTCATACCACCACAATCCAAATCCTGTCATCATCAGATCATCCCATCACCACAACATGAACTCTTCTCCTTACTGAGCCTAACGTTGAAGTCCTTCCATACCAGTCACAGCATCAGCATCTCTTGTAGTCATGGGTTTTCACTAAGGTCACCAAATCATCTGATACATCAGTCACTCAACACTCATCTCCAATTTTCAACCCAGACTGTACGCTTCACTCTACTGCCTTCCTCAACATATAAACCAAAAAGTAAAAGGAGAAAGAACAGCCCTGTCTTACCCTCTCTACTATTCACCCACCCAAAGTCTCGAGGTCACCCAACTGAACTTGGCGTGTGTTCTCATACATACTGTTTTATTTTACAACTTCTCCTATGCCAATCGTCTCCAATACTTACTAGCATTCTCTATCCATCTGTCATACGCTTTCTCAAATCTAGAAAGGCTAGATTTTCTTCTTCCCCCCTTTCCCTTGTTCCTCAATCACTTCATTCATACAACAATGTCCTCATTTCCTGTCTTTCCTGAACCTTCTGCTCTTCACCCTCACCTTATTTCTTTCCAAAACTTCACCTAGTCTTTCACGTACACACAGAAATCTTACATACGTGTCACATCGCTATTGCCTGAAATTTTAATCTCCTTCCTACCTTGTGTCCTCCCTTGTAGAGGGTCCTTACTTTTTCCTTCGGCACCAGCACCCTTTCCTCTCTCCATTATGTCCAACAACTCATGCATTCCTCATTACTCCCTCACCTCCCTCTTATAATTCATTCGGGATACCGGCCATCCAGGGCCTTTCCTTTTTCATTTTCTTACATACCTTCAACCCTCATCCATTCTAATTTCTTCATCATATTTCCTCTTTTTCCTCCCTAAGGTGACGTTCCCCTAAGTCCTACAGGCTCATTCACACCTCCAATATCTTTCCAGAGTCTTCTCCAGCTCTGGCCATTCCCTTTTTCCCCCCTTAGTGACCTGCCATTCACCCTAGTTCTTCTACATCGCAGTCGAGGATCTGCGGGGGAAAGGAGGAGGAGGCGAGTCGCAGTAAAGTTTTTGGATCTTAAATCTTGGGGGTTATTCACCCATCAGCTGAGCTCAAGGTGCGAAGGGGTGCAGTTGCAGCTGAGCACTTCTCGGTAGTAACTTCCATTGTAGCTGAAAATATTTGTTCGTTATTAACCATCTCGTGATACACCGACGTCTCACAGAAGATGGTGATCACGTCGCCCACGCTTTTTTGCCCGTGCCCGAGGGCCTGACGCTACTGGAGGAAGACGAGTGATGTCCCTGTCAGCGGTGAGCTGACCCTGGCCGGGTTACGTATTACCTATAATAGTACACTTCATGTAGCCTCCACCCACCCCCCTGGCTCCATTTGTTGGTGATGTGTTTGGGCACCACAACTTGTTAGTTATGGCTGAGAACTGGGCTCTCACTGCCGGCCTAAATACGCTATAGGTGTTATTGATTAATATTCCGCGGGAGTTGGCGGGCTCCACGGGCCTTACAGCTTACTTTTTCTGTATTATTTTCGGGCTCAGTATAATGTGCAGGAGTTATTCACTACGGAAACCAAAAAATATAGCACTTATTTTTATATAAATAGCTAGGTTAGGTTACTACTTTTTGGGTTTTGGTTAGTTACTTATTTTTAGGGTTTTGGTTAGCTTTGTAAAGTTTTTGGGTTGATAAGCGAATCTGATGGGGCGCGATTGCCCGCTACCGCGGCTGGTTGGCCCCACTACTGCGCAATATTTACCGTATTATTCTAATCCACCATTTCTGTTCCCGGGCCCCGCTGTCATCGTGGGGGGCTTCGGGTGTCCGGGGATTGGGGCCTGACGCCCGGGGGCGACCTGGTTACTCCCTTGGCTTCGGGCCCCTGTCCTCGGTCTGACGAATTTTGCCGGGCCTTTCCTGTCTTCCTCCTTTTCACCTCCTTTCCTCTATCTCTCCTCTTGTACCTCCTCCTAACCCCTTTCCTCCTAAGGTGTGAGAGCCATGCTGAGGGGATATGAGGCTGCTTCGGGTCGTCATGAACGGCCTCAGGGTCCCACGGGCAGGGTATATCCGTGTACCTTTGCTCTTTCCCTTCATGGGGTCTTGAGGGGATGACTGTTTATTTCCCCCTCTTTACTCCAGGCTCACCATGGCCAATGATGATAATTTAACTTTTATAGGGTTTTTAGGGCCGGCCCCTCTACCAATTGCCCTACTGATCTACCGACCCCTGCTCCTTTTTTGGGACTACGGCCCGGAATACTGTTTTGCCCGTACCCCAAACTCGACCCTCAGGTAAACTTCGTGCTCCTGAGCCCCCTAGCCAGATCAAGAATCCATCCTCAGCACTGGGCGACACTCCAGCCCACAATCCCACTACCTCTTCCGTACCTTCTCCATCATTGCCCCCCTGCTTTTTCCCCTCCAGACCCTTCCCTCTCCCTTCCTCCTCCCCAACCTTCTTTGTCCTCCTCCTCATCCTGTGTAGCTACTCTTGCACCCTACAACCCTTCTCCTCCCGGGAAAAACTACAGTCCGCACGGTCACCTCTTCCCCCACGCCCACGCACATCTACTTCTTTTCCCTTTCACCCCTCTTTCGACACTCTTTTTGGTCCTGCAAAGTGGGACTGTTTTCTTCATCGTCCCTAGCACGCCCCTTACTCTGCTAACGCCCTACATTTCACCAGCATGCCTCCAACGGCAAGTTGGAAAGGTTGCATTCCGAAACCCGCCCCGACCGGTCCCGCCTGGTGACTGTTGACACCGGGCCCAAGCTCATGCACTGCTCAACCTTAAAAGACCTCGACCTTTTGACCCTTTGACATCAGCCCGACATTGCTCTTAACACTTGCACTGGAACAGTTTCCATCCCCCGCATTCTTGCCCAGTCGATGACACGAATGGTCTGATTGCGCGGATGTCCTCCTCGACCTTTTGACAGAGGATTATGATGCCGTTGCAGTTTACTGGCTAAAAACCATCCCACCCCGGAGTCCCCTACCAACATTGCCAAAATCACTTTCTGTTAGAGTAGGGGGTTCACCAATAAAGGTTGCACCGCTCTGGGATCGAACCCGGGACCTTCCGCATGCCGTGCGGCTGTGCTACCCGTTAAACCACGGGAACCTTCTAGTGACAAACCCACACACTTTCAAAAGGCAGATCCTCCCTGATAGCATTTATTTGCCGGGGCCACAACTCTGTAAACTTACCGCCCTACTCCACGCCAGTGCAGTCTGCGGCGTTTTGGGCCACCCCGCCAACACTGCCGATCCTTGCCCCCTGCCCATTTTTTTGCTCAACCTGGCATTGCCGCCCCGTGTCCCTGAACATCTCCACACTTTGCCAACTGTGGTGGTTCCCACAACGTCTTTCTACAGGGGTTCCCTGTCTACCACTTCAATCAGAAATGGCATCCATCAGATTTAGAAGGGCTTCACTTTAGGGAAGCCCGCCAGGAGCTTTGCCCGCTAGGCTTTTTCGCCTACCCCCGTCTCCCGCCTTATTTCCAATCCCACTTTTCCGGATCCCCCTACTACAACTCTCCTACTCCTCTTTCCCTGTTCCTCCTCCTCCAACTCCTCGTCCCTTCATTTGCTCCTCCTGCTGCCCCCTTTCTCCATAAATAACCCCTTTGCCGTCCCCAAACCTGATACTCCGACCTCTACCCCCTTTCCCCGATCCCCCACACCCCTTCCTCAACGCTCCCCTTGGCCCACCCTTTCCAGTCGACCTAAACGTTCTTCCCTTCCTCCCCCCCGAAACCTTCCACTGTCTCTCCCTTCTCAGTTCCCCACACCCCACTTTCTACGTCTCCTCCTACTAAGAAACCCTGTGCCTCCCAGGTCTCCCCTCCTGGCTCTCCTTTGAGACCATGGCTATGATCGAGGAGTACCTTGCTCAGCCTCTAGACATGACCCCCTCTGCCCTTTTCACAAACTGCCTCATCATCCCACCTTCATTCTCAAACCCCCAAGTCTCAGCTGAATACATCCTCTTCCATCCCATCTTCCACCTACCCCTCTTCCTCCCTTTTGCCTCCCAACTTACCCCCTGTCCCTCCTCTTCCCCGCCTTCTCCATCATTCTCCCCACTGCACCCTTCCCCCCTTCTCTCTGATCACCCTATGTCCTCTCCCTCTTCTACTACAGTAAAACCCTTATACTCGGCACGATAGGGCTTTGGCCCTTGCCAAATTATTCAATGTGCCGAGTTATGCAATGTCCTCCTCTGATATGGGTATAAAAAAAAAAAAAATACCAGTGAACGGGTAGAATGTGCTGGTTTGATATAAATCAGCACAATTAGCACGCACCTGCATCCATCCTTGCCAACACTTTCACCTTTTCCTGCAGGCTCAGGCTCTTCAATTTCATTCCTTTCCTGCTGGAGACACCCTTGCGTGATGGAGCTGACATCTTTATATACAGTACTGTATGATGTAATCCCAAAACACTAAATAGGTGGCAAAGTAAAGCAAAGGTCGGGAACCAGCGCGTAGGCTGAGCCGTGTTTTTGTCCTCCAAGCACCGTCTTGGGTTATGGAAACCCAATCCAATAACACTTGCTGAAATGTGTGTTATACTCTTTGTGATATTGTTTGCAATGTTTTACATTGATTATTATTTCGGCTCCTACCAAGTTTGTTGTGTTTTGAAGCAGAACCAACCTTTTTCAATTTAGACAAAAAACGGAATTCGTATCCAAGACGGTGCTTGGACGACATAAACACGGCTCAGGCAGCTGACAGCCTACACGCTGGTTCCCGACCTTGCTTTACTGCCACCTATTTTACGTGTTTTTGGGATTACATCATACAGTACTGTACTGTATTTCAAGATACTGTATTTCAAAATACAGTACTGTATTCACGTCAGCTCCTCACGCAAGGTGTCTCCAGCAGGAAGGGAATGAAATTGAAGAGCCTGAGCCTGAGGAAAGGGTCAAAAGGACAAAAACACTACTTTCTGCGACTGAGGATTATGCCGAGTAAGCAAAGAGATGCAGTTTAAAACCATCAATATGCCGAGGTACATTATTTTTTTCCAACTTTCTGTTTACATGCTCACACAAGAGATTGTGAGGGCATGATATTCCGAGTGAAAACCAAGAGATGCAGTTTTTGGGGGGCGGTAGCAGAGTGGTTTGCGTCACCGAGTGGCGTTCCCTTTAAGACCCGAGTTCGATCCCGAATGAGACCCATAAAACCACTTAAAATCTTTCTGCACCGTCGAATGGCCTAAGAACACCCAATGCCCTGTCCATTAACTCTACCTTCGACCCGCGAGTGCATGGGAGGACACAGGGGGCGGCATGAGCCTCTAATTACAGGCGTCACTATAAGAATCCTGCCTGCGCCACCACGGGCGAAGGCCAACCATCACAGCCCTCGAGTGAGCCTCCAGGGCCTACCTCCCACCCCTAGAGCTCCTGCCTACACGTGCTATAGGCATAGATATAAAAAATTTAAAAAAATTAAAAAAAAAAAAAATAAAAAAGTCTTTGCCTTGCCGAGTTATATCAAATTCCGAGTTATACAGTGCCGAGTTGTAAGGGTTTTACTGTACAGTAGTCTCCCGAGTTTCCCCGCTATGCGAGTTTCGCGCTGAGTCCTAAATTCATACCATCCCGACTCGCGCACTATCTCCCCGACTTTCGCGCTGCTTTGTACAAGTTGTTTTTTGTTGTTGTTTTTTTTCCTATACTCGTTTTGGGAGTGACCTTCAGGGTGGGATGGAAAGGGCCCCGTACTCGAGGGCTGTAATGGTTGGGCCCTCGCCCGTGTTGGCACACGCAGGATTTTTATAAGAGTTATGAGCTGCATTAGTGAAGCGAAAATTTGGGTTAGCTTTCCATTGATATATTTGTTTTCTGATGAATGAATTAGCGCCATGCATAAATTTGCGTTAACTAAATGAATATCATCATCAATCGGATATAAGAAATTGCGCCACCCTCATACTCACTGATTGTGTAAGGCGGGGTTCACACTACAAGTTTTTGCTGTCCGTGTCTAAAGTGGGCGTGGCGATCAGTGACGTCACAGTGACGTCAAACCTGTCACACCCGCAGTCCCGGAGAAAGATTTGGGAGCTCCGATAATGAGCCTGGGACTCAAGGTCAGTGACGTCATCACTGCTCCAGCGATGTGGTGGTCGCGCGGAGCCTGGTTCACACTACCAAGCAGGGAGTGACGTCACTGATGACAAGACGCACGTAGACTACGGACAGCAAAAACTGAACTGTGAACCGGGCCTAAGCGACTGGGCGAGGCTCTCTACGACGGCCTTCGCTCCCGCCCCACCACAGTCACCATTCCTCTCACGCAAAACAGTAGTAGCTACAGCTCATTATTATTACTACGTTTGCAGTGCTTAAGCTCTGTATTAAACTGCAGTGCGAATTGACTTTGTCTTTAAAAATTGTAGACATTGGTAGATGATTGAATATACTTTTCAAGCTCACAAGGAGTGGTATATACACTGCGTATAGCTGAAAGATTGGGCCCCCAAACAGTCGTGAGTCCTTCCATTTGTGCATCGGGATGTTATATGGATCTTTTATCCCATTTCCTTAATTTTTCATTACGAGGATAGATCAGAGTTCCAACATCTGGAGGACATAGTCCCGACAGAATGAACACCATAATCACTTTCCCCCGCCTCAAAAAAGAGATTAGTAAGCGGGGTGTACCCCCGGGTTTTCAGGGGGGGTAATATCTGCCTTTTTACATCACCGCACGGCGCTGTCGTCTGTCGGCCAGCCCACGGGCATGTAGTACGGTAAAGGTACGTCCCTATTTTTCGTAATTCGTACCGCAGAAAATAAAGTACCGTATTCCGTCCGTACCTGAATATTTGTATCGTACCGTACTAGTACGTTATTTCCGACCGTAATTTCGAAACTATTTTTCCGTACCCAAAAATTGACATCGTAAAAAAAATCATATTGCAAATTACTAAACATTTTCCATTGTATTAATATACACCTACTTTTACAGGGACAACAAACACATAGTAACTTCTACCATTGATCTAATATACTACATACATTTCATAGTTACCTCCTAAACCCGAGACTTACAAGCATTAATATATATTATATTATATTATATATTTTATATATATATATATATTATATATATATATATAATATATATATAAAATTAAGGGTGCAATTAATTTTATGTATTGCATGGGAAAAGCATTGATGGCATCAACAATATTTTTCCTTCAAATCCACACACTTTACTTAAACTCCTTGACCTGAGGAGGTTGAGGGATAATCCCATGCACGTCCACACCCAGGCAGCTGGCAAAAAATTCTAACTAGCTATGAATCACACGGTGGTTAAATTAACGTAGTCAAATCTGCTCACTCTCCATTCCCCTACCCGCCCATTCCACCCACGCCCTCACTTAATCATTCACCTACCCCATTCACAAACTCCCTCTCTTACTCACTAACCCAGCCACGCCCTCACTCATTTCTTCAACCCCCTTTCCAACCCTCACTCCCTTACTCCCCTCCTTCACCCAACCCACACCCCTCACTCACTCACTTATTCCGAATCCCCCCACGCTTTCACTCACAAAAACCACCCACGCCCTCACCTACTCACGCCCTCACTCACTCACTCTTCCATCACCAGTGACCATGAACGAGGTTTAAGTGAGGTGGTTATATACATATATATATATATTATATAACAGTCTATATATTAAGGTAGATAGGAACTAGAACATGGCCTGTTGAACTATTAATCATTATCCCTAGGAGTCCCAGGACCCCAGGTCAACACCCAGGCGTTGGGTGGAAAAATTCCTCCCTGGTAATGAGATCAAACGTTGGTGTAATGGGAGATCAACTCCCGCTCCTTGAGTCCCTGACTCCCTGGGTCCCTGAGCTGGGGGGAAGTCAAGTGATTTTTACAGATAGATAACACATGAAATAGATAGACAGTGTGGATGTAGCCTCCCATCCAACTGTGGGTACGAAAAGGGTTTCGATAAAGTAGGAAATCAAAATTAAAAACTTTCGTACCACCGAACTTGAAAAAATATTCGAACCGTAATATCAAACCGTACTTTTACCCCTTTTAAATTACCGCCCGCCCGAAATTTCGTCCCGTCCCGTAACGAACCACATCCCCCTTGCCCCCAGCCATGTGCTGGGCGGGGGACCATCGGCCACCGCTGCCCAGCAGTGACCCAAAAAGGTCTTTCTGTTGGTCTTTTTTCCATTTTCTTTGGCGTATCGTATAACTTTAGTTTGTATGGATAGTATTAGTAAATCGTTTTGTGAATTCCCCATGGGGAAAATTTCCAGGACTGAAAAGAGCTTGTGTATGTTGCACCCGGGTGGTAAATGGTACATCAACAAGCAACGATAGATGACCTGTTGGGGGCAATCTGCCGCCAAAGGGGAATGTTAAACATCCCAAACGTGAGGACAGTTAGTACGTGTTGATTTGAATTTTTTGGGTATTTGAAATATTGTAACGTAAGTACGAGGTACTGATACTGGGGAAGTACTACAACTTTCGTCTTGGAAGACCTTATATTTTTCAGGTATTTTTTGGGGGAAAACGTGAGTCTTATAAGCCGTAAATATGGTACTACGCCTCGCCCCGGGTAAAAAAAGCATTTTTACAGGGTTTTCAATCCCCGATTTCGCAATCCAAAATTTTACGCTACCTTGGGAAAAAAAGAAGCGCGAAACCGGGAGAGTACTGTACCTCGACCGTCCCCTTTTGGGTCTATTTTTAAAGGGGGACCCCCCCTTTGGTGAGGCCAAAATTCGAGAAATTTACAAATTTGACAACCCCGGTTTTTCACCATTTCGGACATGTCTATCGACGGGAGTGAAAATTTGCCATCCGTACCCTAAGTGCCTCAAAAATGGCCTTTTTTAAATAATGCGGGTCGTTTGGGCCCTACGTGGCGAAAGTAGGTGACCCCTGATTGACCACCATATAGCGAAAAAATTTGCAAAAAATGCTTTTTTTTGAAATGAAATAAATGAAAATAAATTCAAAAAAAAAAAAAAAAAAAAAAAAATTTAAATGAAAAAAATTACAGCAGCCATGTAATCTGTAACTAAAGTGAAAAAATATTGTTTGGATTTTAGAGCGTTCTTCTAAAAACAAAAATTTTTTTGCAATTTGCTAAAAATAGCCAGACTATTCGTCCAGAACAACGATAGTATCCGGGAAAAGAGCTTGATTACGCTACAATGCCCCAGGGATTAGTTTTTATTTTCCATTTCATTCTCTAAAATTATCTATGAAAAAAATATTTACCCAAAAATTATCATTGCAAATTTTGCACGGCCTAATTCGCAAATTAAACTCATTAAAAATGTCCTCCTGTTTCTTGTAGAGAAATCAAGCCCCTTTCCCCTGATATGCTATCGTTGTCATAGGTAAACTGTGTCGTTTTAGGTTTAAGGAAGTTTGTTCATTTTCGCACAATTTTGCTCAAAAGGGAAATAATTGGGCCAAATTCTAATGAAAATTTTTTGGGTTTCTCAGTGTAGGGTCCCTAAACGTGGGAAATTTTAATTGAATCAGATAAAAAATACGGAAATTCTAATCGCAAAACCCGTCGGTCCCCTTAACTTTCCCCTCCCTCCCCGGCTGTACAAAAAAACTCCCCTTTTTTCTCAACAATCCCCATCCCCGTCCCCCGCCCCCCCTGACCCTACTGACTGTACTTCACCCCTACACTTGATCCCCCCCCTGATATCGCGATCCGCTAACCCCCCACCCGGGCTCAGCATTCCAAAATATATCACCCGTAAAACCCCTACCTCTGCTGTTTTTTCTTTGGAAAATTCACGCTTCCGGTCCCCCAAGACAAGACCTTCTCTCCTTTTTTTTCCTATAACCTCAAGTTTCTGCATGGCAGAAACTTTCCCCTTTCTAACCCCCCTGACCCATTTCCAAAAATTTATGATCCCTTCCCCCCCAAAAACACATCCTTCCTTGATCTAACCCCCTGCTATAACGTTCCCTTCCTTTCCCCCTTCCTCACCGTTCACTCTTTCTCTATAACCCCTTCCCTTCATTATGCTTTGCCATAGTGCCATATGACCCCCGTGTCTGGCCATTTTCCCTTTTTAGCATTAAATCAATCAAATTAATTTTTCTTATCTACATTAGTGAAGTAGCGGGATTATTTAGCTTTGCCCCTACTCCCCCCCTTTCGCAAAAAAAGCTTGGGGCCTGGGGAATACGGAAATTTGGCTGGGGGACAAAATTGGTCGCAAAACATAGTTTTTGAGTTAGGGGTGTTAAAAAAAATTTCCCCAGTCTGGGAAAATTTATTTGGTTTCTTCTGATCCAGAGACGTGTGAACCGACGATCCTCACAGAAGATGACTGAAGTGCGAGAACCCCCCCAAAACCCCCCAGGAGGTTAGGGTTGGTTATCTTGGGTCAAGCCCCCCCCCCCCCGCTAGGTTTGGTTAATTTTTGGTTGGAAATTTCTTATATAAGGGAAATTACCCTAGATCTAGGGGAATTTTACCCCCCTACAAACTCTTAAATTATTGTTTCCGACTCATAATTGTTCCCCTCGAAACCCCGCTCCCCAGGTCCTAAACTTGTTTGGGGGAAGGGGAGGTATGGGCAAACACTAGAAAAATTTTCCCAAGGGAGCTAAAATTAACTCCCGAATACCCAAAAGGGAAATGCAGTTTCAGCTAATTTCTCGCAATCACCCATTTTCATGTTTCACCCCCGCCCCTAAGTTTGGGGGACTGAAATAAGAACATAAAAAAATAAGGAAGCTACAAAAGGCCGCGGGAAGGGG
>JACEEZ010025696.1:0-12858 GCA_016584305.1 Chionoecetes opilio | reverse complement strand
CCCCGTTTATCACGAAAAAAAGCTTTCGGGACCCAAGGTATACTCAGTTCTGTTTTATAAACGAACACGCCGATGATCATGCCGGTGGTGAAAACACGGACTCTAACTTTAAACATAACTTGCCTATTGAGTACCTCAATAGGCTGAACCCACCAATTATGCCGCCACACCGTTTGGGCCCCTCATAGTGGACAGCCGTCATGCTCCTGAGAAACCTGGATGTGACGGATGGACTTTGCAATGGCAAACATCTCCTCGTCGAAGATCTGAGAGCGATTTTGTGATCTGTTTCAAGATCAGATTCAAACAGTGCCTGTGCTTCTTTGTAAAGCAGGTTCGCCACGTTGAGCGTAAGAAACGATGTGCCTTTCGTCAGGGTTAAATTTCCCCAAATTAAAATTTGGCATATGTCTCCACAGTGCATAAGCACGGGGCCAGACTCTCAATAGAGTCGGCCTCTATCTCCGTCCACAGTGTGTTTACACCGGCATGCTCTACTTTTGCTATGTCCAGGGTGCGGAGACGATGGACCTGCGCATATGCATCGAAAAGGGTGACAAACAAGGCACAGTCAATAAGCAAAACATATACGCGGAACATTGTCTACAAGGATGCTCTCATTTAAAGTAGTTTACGTCGACTGTAGGTGGTGTTTGAAAAACCCGTCCGACACCATTTCCAACCACCTAGCGCTAGGCAATAAATGTTGACGCCGTCGTTCGTGTACGCCCGTTACGAAATAATATTTATATGTGGTTATTTATGGCGTGGTTGAACTTCGATCTGGTTATAGGGGCTACGCGTTTTGGGTAACCGAGCCATCAGTACTTCCAACCACATCCTAAATATCCGCGCGTCAAACAAACCGCCGCCCGTTAAAAAATAATATTTATATGTGGTTATTTATGGTGTGGTTGAAATTCGATCTGATCGCCTCTGATGCATTGATGCATCTATTTGTTATAAGGTGATCTTTATGATATACTCTAATTATAGAAATATTATGATCCATATTGTTATTATTAGATTTCACAAAGGCAAACTCATAAAAAACACATTTCTTACACGGCTCTGTTTCTGGGAGGGAAAAAATGACAACCTAAATCTTGTTTTGATTGTTTCTACAGGCTTTCTACACAACCCACATGGCACCTGTCCTGCACCTGCTCCATCTCCACTGAACTGTAATCCACTCAGGTGATCAGAATCTGTGCTCTTTACCCGATGCGGTCCTGTAGCACTTGTTGTTCATATTCAATTACAAAATAAGTATACTTAAATACTGTAGTTGACTCCTTCATTCATTACCTTGATTAATTAATCTATATAATAAAGCTGAACGTCTGTGTGTCTGTCCCTCTATAGCAGCGGTTCCCAACCTGGGGGTAAAACGATTATTAGAAAAACAAAAAAGAAGCGTATCAAGTCCTCAGTCAATACCTACAAAGAGGACACGGTCCAGCAGTGAAATTCATGGTGATAACTTATCACCATGAATTTCACTGTGTTCAATAATACTGTTTAGTCTTTCACCACCATCCTTGGTGACCTGGAGTCTGTCTTTGTCAGATCAACGTAGCAAATTTGGAAAGGCATTTGTCATCCATTGTCTCTGTGGCCACCACCACTACCACCAAAGGTGGGCACCAAACCGTTAATCCGTTAATCGTTAATTAACGAAGTTAACATTTTCGTTAACGATTTAACTTTTAAGTTAACTTTGGAAATCATTATCGGACTAATTAACTTCCGTTACATTTAACTTTCATTAACTCAAATCCGCTAACCCAAAAATTTCATTAAAACCCGGGAAACGTTTAAAAGTTTCTATTATTTTCAGATTTTCAATCAGATGTAGAGTCTTAGGGATATTTAATATTGTACGCGTCATTCTTTCAACCCCGTATAACGCCACTTTTATTATAAATAACTTTTCCCAAATTAAACTTCGAATTGTGAGTTCAAAATGATATTTTATGTATTCGATATTTAAGCAATTATTTTCTATTAATAGATCATATAAAGTTTTTTTAATAAACAAAAAAGATTTTGCACCATGCCCAACGCAGCGCTATATTAAAAAGGAAGTCCCATGGGAAAGGGGACTGATTTCCCCGCCGGCCCCAAAACTACCAGAGTCCTTGCTCCGCTCCACCTCACCCCACAGCTCTTCCGGCAGGCCCTTTTTTTGTTACCCCCTGCTGGTTCTGACGGTGACCTAAGCGTCTGTTGGTTTTTTATGCACACAGCGTGTGTTGCTATTGCTGGGGGGTTGTTTTTTGGGTGTTTGTGGGGTTGGTTTTTTCGGGTTTTTTGGGGGGTTTTTTTGTTAGGTCATTTGTCGGGTGGGGCCCACTTAAAGGCTAGTTAATTCTTTCGTCCAAAACGTAACTCCCCGCACAAAACCGCCCCCGTTTCCCTGGCGCAGGCCAGGGTCCGGGGGGGCCCCCTTAAGGTTTTGGTGATAGGAAGCCCGGGGTAGAAAAAACGTTGGGGTTGGGAAATCCCCCCGGGGCTGGGGCCTTTTCCCTCCGACCCTTTCAGGGCGGACGCGCTAGGGCACTGTGGGGGTGGTGGTGTGGTCCTACTCTCCGGCTGTCTTTCTTTTGGGATTTTTTATTTTAAATTTTTTTTTTTTTTGTTTTTTATAGTTTGTTGTATCCCTCATTCCACTTACGGAATGAACCACCATGGGGGATTTAAAAAAAAAATCCCCAAACACCTCCCCCTCGCTCAAAAACCCAAAGCTTTGGGAGATTCTCTCCAAGAACTTGGTCTAGAACTAAGATCATAAAATTAAACGATGGCCTATTTCTGACACGCACGGACAGATCTAATAAAATCTTTCAAGGACAGTGCAAAAGACCTCAGGGGGAGCAACTTGCCCCTATTTACCCCAGAATTTAGGGCGAAAAAGAACATGCTCGTCTTTAAGTGGATAAAAACATATATAACAATATGAAAAGAAAAAAAAGAGGAACTCGCTGCCAAAAAACTGGATAACTGGGGAATAGAAAAATTTTTTCAATTCCCCCCCAAAAAGAACATTTTTAAAAATATCTTCAAAAACCAAATCACCCCCCAAAGAAACAAAACAGGTCTGGTGGGTTTTCAAATGAGCATCCCCCCACATTAAATTAAAAAAAGTATATATTCCTATCACTACATGTATGGTTTCCCCACTGGACGCCATTTTCCCAACCAATCCCAAAAGGGAAAAAAATTTATAAAAAATTTTCGAATGCGTACCCTGAACATAACTGGAGGGACGCAAAGCTAAAAACAAACTGTGCTTACTGCGGGGGATACCAGGACTCAGCCTACAATTTCCGGAGAAAAAGAAAATTAGAGGGAAAAAAGGGGAAAAAAAAAAAGGCACAAAAACATTTATAGCCAAGCCAGCAATTAATAGTAACCAGAAAAAAATAGACATCATTTAGGCAAAGACACGGCAGCTACTATCCTGACCTCATGATGCATGCCCACTTAATAAAACAGGGTTTAAAAACCGGGAAATATAAAAAGAAATCAATAACTTTTCAAAATAAACAATCTTCCCGTAAAATTTTTTACCTTAAACCCCCCTTCTGCTGACATCGTAAATGAAAACAAAAAAAAAGTCCGTGGCTAAAAAGGACTAGGGGGGATGTAACGACGGAAGGGGGAGGAGCAGGAGGCAGAGAAGAAAATAACCAAAGGAACAACCGTACCGAGATGCCCCCCGCTGGGCAGAAAAGCGGGATAGAACTACCCCCTAGAGAAAATCCCCCAGTAAAAGCGAAGGGTTGGCCCGCCGTACCTTTAAAAGGGACATGTTATGAAAGGATAAGGAGAAAGATACAAATGGGGGTTTTTGTCAGCACAAAAAAACAGAAGAACAAAAAACTTACACTAAAAAAAAATGATGAATAGACTTTAAAAATTTTTGGCGCATTGCAGTGCCCGCTTTTCAAAAAAATAAGAGGTGGTTTCACGCGGAAAAAAATCCCCCCCACAAGACCAAAGGACAAGGATCAGAAAATTTTCTAAATAAAATCATAATGGCATCACCCCTCTCAATAACACAAGTATGGATCATAAAAATATACAAAAAACAACGTTCCAACTGGCGTACAAACAGACACTTCTTTTTAACATTTTTTAAAAGTTTTAAACAATCCCCCACATTATTTAATTTTAAAATCACGGAATAAAATCAGATGGGTTTTCTTAAATTTTTTTTGGGACCCAAAAAACATACAATCAACTCAAACAAAAAAATTACATGACGGAAGCGCTATCTGCATTTAAATCAACTCAAACCAAAAAATTACAGATGATTTTTTTATAAAAATATTTAAATAATATAAAAATAAAAACCAAATTATGCAAACCCCAAAACTCCCACCGAAGACCTTACCTCCCCATCCAATTTCAAAAATTGGCCCAAAAAAACCCAAAACCCCAATTTTAAATTTAACCTAAAAAAAACCTAATTCCCCCCAAAAACAGGGGGGGGGGGGTTTTTATTTACAGAAGCAAAAAAAAAAAAAAAAAATTTACCATTTTTTCCCCAACTTTTTCCCCCTTTTTTGGGGAAACCCTTTCGCCCTATTCATACTAAAAAAAATAAAAAAATTTACCAATCATATATAAAGTGGCCATAAGGGCTCACCACTCCAATTTTTTTTCCCCGCTCCCTTTTTTTTTCCACCCGTTTGAACCTTTGCAAAATTTATTGGGACTTTCAACCAAATTCAAAGAAAAATATACAAGTGCAGACCAAAAATAACAATAAGAAATATGCTCAATACAAACTTTGGTACAATATAATTTTAAAAGTATGGAAAACAAAAAACTAAAAACCAAAATTTAAAATTCATAAAACAATACTCAGCAATTAAAAACAGCACTTACAATGGTGTCTTAAAAACCAAAAGATGAAACTGAGATCGTGGTTTGGAGTATTGAAATATAAATTTCAAAACTAAGGAAAAACTAATAAGAATGCAAAGAAAAAGTATACTAAAACTGGGAAACAAAAAATGACTTAAAACCTTATATAAAACCCCCCAAAGATTTTTTGGGAAAAAAGTAAAAAAATTTAGAGAAATAAAACAACACCCCACCCTACATTATACATAAAAATAAAAAGCTCTACAAAGGGGGAGGGGAAGGAGGAAGTATTTTGAAGATCTGGGAAAACGTCTTTTTTATCATTCCCGAAAAAAAACAGGAATTTCGACCCAAATAATGAAGCTAAGTAGATAATTACTAGCGATAAAAGGGGAAACCCGCAAGCAAAATATGACAAAGGTATATAACAGACTTTACGACTCGAAATTTTAAAACACGCTAAAATAAAAACGCAAGAAAAAATATTCATAAAACAACTTAAAAAAAAACACCCGGTCATAGCCAATAAAATAGACAATATTGTTAAACATCCCGGGAACATTCATATACACAGAAATTTTAAATTCCTCATTATCATTAGGGGATTTTTCCCAACAAATTCAAAAATGCCAAAAAAAACATTATACTAAAACAAATAAGACAAGTACAGATCCAATCATTTTAGAACCATTTCATTACTTTAGGTCCCAGGAAAAATTTTTGAAAAAAAAAATTAAAAAAACTTAGTAAATCCTAGAAACTAAAAAATTTCTCCGGGAAAAACAGCATGGGTTTTTGAGTATTAGGGGGCAGACACTGCCTTTTTCTTGACAAAGAAAAAAAAGCTGAAGCTTGCAGCAAAAAACAATGCTACTTTGTTTTACGAGACTATAAAAGCCTTTGATAAAATCTGGCACAAAGGCCTAAAAAATAAGATACTAACAACAGGGTTTCCAGACATCTTAAACAACTAATTTTCATTTTTTGGAAAACAGAACACAAGCTAACTATAAATAAATACAAGGGGAAAATATTAGGATTAGAAGCGGGGTGCCTCAGGCAGCTCCCTTTCACCCACCCTCTACTACTCTAAACATCAGCTTCCCCGCACCTTCAGTAGTTTACAATATTATATATGCCGAGACATCACTCAAATTATTACACAGCCTAATAATCAAAAAGATTCATGGCTGCTAAGGGGGTAAAAGAAATAGAAAGAATCAACAATTATGAAAAAATGGAAAAAACCAAACGAACCAACAAAATTTTAAAATTTTCCCCAAAGGCAGGGTTTAAAAAACATACCCCATAAGTATAAGGGAAAAGTTATTCCTTTCTCCGCGAAAGGGAAAAAAACAGGGCTAATTTCAAAATAAAAGGTATTTTGAACAAGTAAAACATAACAAAAAAAAAGCAGGCAGCACTAACAAAATTAAAAAGTTTACAGGATTCCTCTAATAAAACTACATTTTTTAAAAAAACATTATCCTACCAAACTGACATTCCAAAATATACATAAAACACATTATCCAAAACACTAGCTATCACAAAAAGTTCAAAATAAAAAATTAAGGGGGCGCCTTCGATGAAAAATACCCTAGAAAGAACACGCAGAACTGCACCAATTTGGGAAACTGGGCAATAAAACAAACATTATATGACGAGGTCAAAAACACAAAACACAGACTTATAAATATAAACAAGACTCATTTTACTGGAAATTTGCAAAAAAAACACCCGGGAAAATGGTTGGTTCAGGAAACCTCTTCACTAAAAAAAAATAAAAACCCACCCAATATACCAATTGTAAAAGGAATTATTAGCTAAAATTTCTACTTTTTATTTACTTTATTTATATAAAATTTTTTTTTACTTTTGTCTTTTTTTTTTTTTTTTTGATGCTGATCTGTCTTTTGACAGTCTGAGATGTTAAAAAATAAATTTAAAGGAGCATAAATGATAATAATTAAATGAATCAAATTTATAAAAATAAATACAAAAAGAGAGGACTAAAAAAATAAATTTTTTTAAAAAAAATAGCAAGGGGGTTCCCGCCACTATCCCTCTTTTGACTTTCCTTCATACTTTTCCTTTACTTTTCTCTTCCCCTTTAATCTTCTTTTTCACCCAACCTGTCCCTTCCCCCCCTCCACTCCAAAAGGGCTCCTTCCACTCTGTAAGCTTTACGGTTCAACGTGAGTATCTGTTATTATAGCGATACCTTTGTGTTAAAATTTAAAGAAAAATAAATAAGTCAAGTTTTTTTATTATTTTTACCCCATAAACTGATTTTTTAGTTTTGGCATTTTCAAAATGTTTTTTTGGTGGTTTTTTGACAAAAACGGATTTTTTTTTTTTCTAAATAAAAAATTTAAAGTTAACGGTTTTTCGTAACTTCCGTTACATTTTTTTAAAAAATTAATGTTAACGGTTATCCCCCAAGTAATTTTTTTTGGGTAACGGGTTAATGGTTAACGAAGTTAACTTTTTGATTAACGGCGCCTATCACTGACTACCACCTATAACTATCTACAACTACATGTACACTGGATTGTTGTCATGTTACCAATCAAACGACGACGAACAACGGATATCAGTGTAGTTTCTTAAACCGTTTCCAAGCTCTGCTTTCAAGTAGTGTGTGCTGAGGACCTAGTGCGTCGCGGTGGTGAGGCGTGCCGTGCCGCCACAGCCGTGTCCTTGCGTTATCGCTAGGCGAGGAGCAATTTAACCCCCATCCCTGTGCCACGCAAAAAAAATCTGTGTCGTCTACTCTTTGCCGCACGATAGCTTGTGGCGTGCTACGATTACCCTGGCGCCCACAGCGGCCACTACGCCCTCCACCATCCTTCAAGAGTGGCAGAGTCCCAATTGGTCGCTGCAGGGGAAACGATATGTTGGGCTTCTTCTCCAGCAGGAGGAGAAAGAGCTCAAGGATGACCTACTAAGCTAGTTTGTGAATACTACAGTGAGGAGGAAAATCGTTAAGGTACGTAAACCCACTGTAGGATCCTACCCGAGTGACAGTATTCAATTATCAGGGGGAAGTGTTCCAGCATAGGGCCCAACAACGTCTCAACGATCCTGTATCTTATGCAAGAGAGTCATACGGATGCACACCTGCCCTTAGTGTTTTCGTAATGTGTGCCACACCCCTCCCACGCGTCGGGGTAGCTTGTATGGTACAGCCTTGTACTCCCTGACTACCGAGCTCAGACGGGAGATGGGGGTAAATGGGAAAACTACTATAAAGGCTCCTTCACACGATCAGTGGATACCTGTGGTGATGGAATATGGTAGCGGAGAATGCGTAAAAATAATCGTGTAGACGTGTGGAACTGAAGCACAATCCCTGCTCGAGCAGGTTATCAGTGACTCTTCGACCGGGGCACTAGTACAGTACGTGTCTCGTTCACCAGGTAGTAGCCTGAGGAAAGGCGCTGAAACTCATTTATCACACACCTCACCCGTCGCTGAACAAGGCACTGGGCACAAGGGAGTCAGAAAACGTGTGAATAGCCTTTGCTGATCCACACTCTCTCTCTACCTTGTTTCGTTACTATGCCTCGAAACTCTTTGTGAAAGCATGCTCGGACCCCCCAGGTGCCCCACTGATAGTGTGAGGCGCCTTAAAGAGATGATTATGGGTGTGATGATGGCCTTAGCTGAGCCCAGCGCTCATTCCTGGATCAGCGTAGTGCCAGCTTCTCCTACTGGGAAAGGGCACTTGGTGAGCTGACTGAGTGCGGGCACTCATACTCATGTCTTATCATCACCACTCCGGCAAAGTACTCTTTATGCAAAGGTCTTCCAAAGGGTGTGAAAAACTTTCTCCCTCCCGAGGCGAGTGTGTCAACGTTTTTAAAAACATACTCAGCACATGAGGACTTTTGTCCCAGGTTTTAATGATGGCTCCGATCCGACGAAGGCGTTGGGTATTGTGTCATATATCCTTTATTAAGTCGAGGCCTTAATCTTCATGTGTACTGTCTATTTTAACAGCTGAACTTAGTGCTATTTTGTATGCTCTTACAGATATTTTCACTCTTCCAGACCTTTGTTTTGTGTTTTTATTTGTAGAGGAGGCGGACCATCTCAAAGATATTTAAATGTTAAGTTTTTAATTGTTTTCTTTCTTCTCTTTTATTTCATTTATATTTTGCGTATTCCAATGTCATTTAATGTAAATTTTTATGATGGTGATGATAACCTTGTTTTTGGTAGCCTTATCATCATTACTCAACTCATCTTTTACACCTTATAATATATTTTTCACTCATTTTGATATTGCAGGGCGAAGATAGAGACTGCTGCCGAAAGCCCAGGAGAAAGACAAGTCTCAATCGTTTGCTCCCTTTATAGACACCATGAGTAGGCAGTTCAGAGTGCTTCAAATGCCTGTGCAGCCCTCTGGTCACCCCCACGACGTTCACTTTCCTGCCGATCACACCTTCTCAGATTCAAAGTAGGTGCCTGAGGTGTTTTTTTTGGTCTACAGTGTGGATATGTATTGATCTTACTACAGCTTGTTACTATCATTATCATTATTGTAATTAATATTATCTTTATTATTATTATTGTTATTATTATTATTATTATTATTTTTATTGTTATTATTATATTATAATTATCAGTCATTATTACTATTATAATTTTTTTTATTATTATCAATATTATTGTAGGTAGGTGGTGAGAAATACATGTGCTGAAGACCGAGTACTTTATTCTTTACTAGCAGCAAGCGCGTTTTTACGACGTTTCCCCGGCCAGTCTAGTCCGGTCTAGGCTGGCCCAGGGGTACCCTTTAATAATAGAGTAGCGACAACTTATTTATGGGCCCATCTTGCTACCAGGGCCCCTTCGTTCACCCCAAAACCCGCGGAAGTTCTCAAGGCATGACCCGCAGTATATCATGATATACATGTATAAAGGTATACTGTTATCTTCGGAAATGTTGTTTTATAAGATTATCACATAAAACACAGTAAAAACACATTAAATAAAGGTCATTATGAGACTCTGAAGAAATATGATGAATTTAACATTCACTTAAAACTCGTCATGTAAAACTTTGTGGGGCAGCTTATAAGATGGGAAAAATCAATAGAAGCAGAATTTTTTTAGCTTCCATTGCTATATTTCGTTTTCTGATAAATGCAGTAGAAAACCCTTTCATAAATTAGCGTTAACTAAATAAAAACGCCGCCAAGGCCCCCCTCTCTCTCTCTCTCTCTCTCCGTGAAAGAGAGAGAGAGAGAGAGAGAGAGAGGAGGGGAGAGAGAGAAGAGAGGAGAGAGAGAGAGAGAGAGAGAGAGAGAGAGAGATCCAGAAATTAAAAAACCAGAAACACAATATTGTAAGACCTGTCACAACCATGTCAAACGTTTACTACATCACTATATAACCTATATAACCATCATGTATCATATCTTAGTACTGGCATCCACTAATGTGCATTTTTCCCTGTTTAGGCAGGCATTTAATTGTGGAGTGTAAACCTGTTATCATGCAAAATTTTGTTTTCAAATTGTGCAATTAATGTTGGTTTCGATGATTCGTTTTTACTACTGACTGGCGCTTCTACTTCTTTTACAAAATAATGGGAAAAAAGTTCTGATAAATTTGATCACTACCAAAATATTGTCTGATGTTGCTATATATCGTACTGTTCAGCCTAATTTTTCAAAAATCATCCCTGTACTTGACTTCTCAAAAGGGAAGTCAAGTAGCAGGGATGACTATGAAAAATTGAATGATGAAATAGACGGTAGATGAAGTGGGTAGTTCCCATTTCATCTATCGTCAATAACACTATCTATAGTCGCCACTGCACTAATATAATGTCGTAGGTGTCTCTTATATTACGAGTTTTAGCATCACAACAGACTTGTATTTGCCACTGAAGAGACGTATACAGTAGTTTACATTATGTATATCACACTACATGTCTGCAGTGGCACATACAATTCTGCAATGATGCTAAAATTCGTAACATATGGCGCCTGGTGACATTAGGCAGTGGCGACTATAGTGTTAATGATTCAGCCGCTTTTTTAAACATGGAAATAGGGAGAGTCTAACGTGGAGCTTCCATATGAATTTTTTTCCCGCGATGCCATAAGCCTCGCAGCGTTATGTAGGTCAATACGGAAAAATCAGTAAAGACGCACGCCGCTTTCCCCCCCAGTTTCCTTATCCTAACTGGGAAACCAAACAGGCATCTTTTGGTATTTTGCTACCATTTGATACCTAATACCGGCATATTTTGGTAGCAAACGCGAAGTCGCGCATGTTCGTTCTCTTGCCACTATAGTCTATTCACTTAAGCCTGGATTCCTGGGCTGGGAGCTGCTCGCTGCCTAGCCGAGTTTGTAAGGACGTCGCTGATTGGCTGATAGACTCGGGGTGGGTGGCGATGGTGGTGGTACTTGCCTCGCCGCAAACCCAAAACCCTTGCGTTGCCTCAGAAAAATATTCATTTCTTGGCTTTACTCATCTCTTACACAAAATAGGCCCATTTTGTTTGCATCAGTAAATTTAGGCAGTGATTGTTCAAAAAACAACACGCCATTCATAACTCAATAGGGTAAAAAATAAGTCATGATGGGCTATCACAAGAGTAGGCGGACTTTTAGGTTTTCAGTGCATTGAAATGTTGTACTCCTACCCGATATAACCAAGCTACCAGATAATGTTATGAAAGCTGAGCCTACCATCGTGTTCATAATACATTGCTGCATATCATGAGCATAAAAAAATTACAGTAAGACTTCACTAATATTAAGATAATTAAAGGAAAGTAAAAGAGTGTATAAACATTATTTCTTGCTTATTTTGCTTCAACTCGCTCTAACTCCATATGTTTGGTCACATTCAATTTTCAAGAACTGTTTCAAAATCCTTTTACTTTTCCGCTTCCTGTGGTATGTAGCACGTACCAATAAGGAAAAGAGTAGGTGGTCAAAAGGCTAAGAAAGTTAAACTGTTTCAAACTGGTGCCATGACGGGTGGAGCCTCTGATAGCCCCCCGAAAACAGTCTCTCTATTTTAGGGGGCAATGCTCACCCGTCACTGTGCCAGTTTGCAGTAGTAGTTTTAACTTTCTTAGCCATTTTGACCACCTACTCTTTTTCCCTTTTTGGTACGTTTCTACATACCACAGGAAGCGGAAAAGTATAAGGATTTTGAAACCCAAATTTTTGAAAATTTAATGTGACCAAAACTTATGGAGTTAGAGCGAGTTGAAGCAAAATAAGCAAGAAATAATGTTTAAAACACTCTTTACTTTCCTTTAATTATCTTAATATTAGTGTCGTCCCTTTCTGTATATTTTTTTGCTCATGATATGCAAGCAATGTATTATGAACACGATGTAATCTCAGCTTTCATAACTATTATCTGGTAGCTTGGGTTTTATCGGGTAGGAGTACAAAATTTCAATGCACTGAAAATCTAAAAGTCCGCCCTACTTGTGATAGTCAGTCATGACTTTATTTTTTACCCTATTGATTTTTGAATAGCGTTTTGTTGTTTGAACAATCACTGCCTGATTTACTGATGCAAAAAAAATAGGCCCATTTGTGTAAGAGATGAGTAAAGCCAAGAAATATGAATATTTTTCTGAGGCAACGCAAGGTTTTGGGTTGCGGCAAGGCAAGTACCACCACCATCGCCACCCTGCCCGAGGCTATCAGCCAATCAGCGACGTCGTTACATACTCGCCCAGGCATCGAGCCGCTCCCAGGAATCCAGCTTAAATGAAAGACTATAGTACTGGCATCTTTGTTTTCATTTGGAGCAGCCGACTCCACGCAAGACTTGTACGAACTACACATTCAGAGAATAAAGAGCAATGACAATTTTGGTGGTCATGCTGTAGCATCCATGGACTGTTAGGAAATAAATGCGTAATAGGGAATAAGCTGCAATTTTGTATAGTATAGTATTAGTGAGATAAGAGGAGAAAAAGATAGGGGGTGGGGG
>JACEEZ010025695.1:0-10730 GCA_016584305.1 Chionoecetes opilio | reverse complement strand
AAAACAAGTTTCTCGTTCCCTACAAAACCTTGGTCTGGATGTCCATAGCAAAATTTGAGTGCAAAATTTCCGGGGTTCGTTGGCATGAATTTTTAAACAGTTTCCACTAGACGGGTAGGAATAACTATTTGAGTAACCGTGTCTCGTCCATAGTGCCCTTTCGACAAGAACTTCCTCAACTATTGAAAACTGTAAAAGTGGAACTGACAATTTAGGCAATAAAAGATTCATCTCCAGACTCTAGTGCATAAATCATTTCGACCACTCAGGATCTTGGCGTTGAGCATTCGATAAGTCTTGAGAGAGAAAATTTGAAGGGTTTTCTGAGAACACTGCTACTGGAATGTTGCGTGAAAGTGCGTCTGCAACATGATTTTTATTTCCAGGTATATATTTATAGTGGGAAATTCAAATTCCTTAAATGGTGATGAACCACCGGCCACACGGCCACAAAGGTTTTTTTCCCTTTAAAGAAAATTCAGCACCGCAGTGTGATCCGTGTGAACTGTAATGGGATAACCATAGATAATTTCCTTAAAGTGCTTAAGAGCCCACACCACAGCAAGAGCTTCAAGGTGAGTTACTGAATACCGTGACTCTACATCAGGGTTCTAAAAACTGGGTGCCGCGGCACCCGGGGGTTTGCCACGGACAGCGCCTAGGGGTGCCACAAGATTGCCATGAATTTTGGCAATAATGGCAATAGAATGTAATAGTACTCCTTGCGAAAACCAAATTTTCTTTGTTTATACGCGTCGGTCGTCCAGTACCTGATCGGTTCTTGTCCCATTTTTGTCAGTGGGGCCCAACTAAAACATCGAGCTGTACGTGTGTATTCCTTGCTGCTTCTGATATTCTGCAGCTGTATTGAACTTGCAATGGATAATTTTTGTCATTAAGAAGAGAAAACATGGAGATAGTGGTGGGGGTGAAGAAGGAACGAAAGTAGAAGTACGAGTGAAAAAGATTTGGCCATTCCCACAGCAAAAGAATCAGCTTCCAAAAAAGCAGGAAAAATCGCTCCTATTTGGATAATTATCTAGATTTGGGGGATTCTTTTGGTGTGGCGATGGGGTTTAAACCCTACACCACTGTGTGTTATTTGTGGTGATAATTAGCTAATGAGGCGATGGTACCAGCAAAATTAAAAGAGGCATTTATCTTTGAAACATGGTAATCTTGCCAACAACCTCGATCCTACTTTGAAGGACTTTTAAATGAGCAAAAACAACAGGGGGTTTGATGCTTTCTAAAACAGTCACAGTTTCTGAAAAAGACCAAGAGGCCAGCTACTTAGTTGCAGGGGTTAGTCGCTAAAAGCATAAAACCCCCATACAATAGCAGAGACACTAATCTTCCGGCTTGTAGTGCCTTTGTAAAAACAATGTTTGGAAGTGAAGCAGAAAACAAGTGAAAAAAATTCCCGTCTCGGATAGTACCATCAGCAGACGGATTCATGATATGTCAGCAGACATAGAGGAAACTGTATGTGCCTCTGTAAAGGAAAGTGAAATGTTTGCACTTCAGGTAGATGAGTCCACAGATATTGGAGGTAAGGCTCAAATATCGGCATTCATTCGCTACATTCATGATGTTAAATAGTGGACCAGTTTTTCTGTTGTAAGGAACTTGAGGAAACAACAACAGGCAATGATATTTTCGCTACATTAAATGAGTACATAAAAACAGTTGGTTTGTCCTGGCAATCTTGTGTAGGGATTTGTACAGACGGGGCGCCTGCCATGATTGGCTCAATTAAAGGATTTGTTTTCACTAGTGAAGAAGAAAACAGCAGTGTCATAACACACATTGCTTTCTCCATCGTGAAGCGCTGGTTGCTAAGACAATTGGCAATGATTTGAAATCCCGTACTGGAGAAAGTTGTAAAATGGTGAACTTTATAAAGAGTCGGCCACTTAAGACTCGTCTGTTTTTCTAACTGTGCGAAGAGGTTTTAGGCAAAACAATGTGAATCTTCTTCTACACACGGAGGTGAGATGGCTGTCAAGAGGGAAAGTATTGTCACGTGTGTATGAACTGAAGGAAGAGATGCTTACTTTTTTCACCCTTGAACAACAAAAGGAATTCTGTGACTTACTGGCAGATGACACTTGGTCTGCCATTGTCTTACTTGGTAGACGTATTTGAACATTTAAACAAGGTAAATTCCAGCATGCAAAGGGAAATCAGAAAATATCTTATCTTTCCCCTGATAAAATTAACACTCTGAGAGAAAAACTGCGATTGTGGGTTGGCAGAGTAAAGAAAGGCAATTTGGATATGTTCCCACATGCCTGCAGCCAGCAACAAGCGGTAGACGTAGACTTCGTAGAGAGATCATTTCTATTATTTCTGAGCATCTTGAGAAAATGGAAAGCAACTTCCAGCACTATTTTCCAGACATATGCACTGAAAACTAGACTGGATAAGAACCCATTTGTTGCACCAGTATCAACCCAATCTCAGCTTACCGGGGGCCTTACCCCACGGGAAGAAGAGCAGTTAGTTTGGGAAAAGCGTATGATCGTAAACCTGAAGTTATTGCCCCAGCAGCTGCCTCTTGACGAATTCGGGGTTCAGATGAAGGCTAAGTATCCTCAAGTTGTAAAGAAAGCTCTGGTAATCCTTATCCAGTTCTCTACATCTTACCTGTGTGAGCGGGATTTCTGTTCTAGCAAACATTAAAACGAACAAGAGGGCAGATTGCAAACTCTTGAAGAAGAAATGAGAGTATGTTTGCCCAAACTATTAAACCCCAAACTTGAAAAGGATCTGTCAGTCACATCAAGCACATGTATCTCACTAAATCAGGTTAGCTTTTGTTTGTTTTGCTTATTTGACTATCAGTGTTACCCATGCCTTTTTTTCCTTTCTTTTTATGCTACTTTGCATTTATAACTCTTAAGTTAATCTAATATTCTGAATCTAATTCCCTGATGATTTTCTATGTTTGGGCATGTACTACAGTAGCCTACATCATATGTTAATTTTGGTTTGAGTACGGATAATAATTTTAAATAATTAATTAAGTAATTCCAACAGGTACAATTTTATATCAAAGTTAATTCATGTGAGGAGGGGGGGATGGTGAAAAAGGGGTGCCACAGAAAGGATTATATAAATCCGGGTGCCATCACTGACAAAAGTTTGCGAACCTCTGCTCTACATCATTAAGCACTCTACTGGCATATGCAACAACATGAGGGCGTTTCCCTTCAACTGTTTGCATCAAAACCGCTCCCACGCCTAGTGCCGAAGCATCTGTCACAAGAGTGAAAGGCATATGGTAGTCGGGAAAATGTAAGAATTGGCGCATGTGTAAGTGCCTGTTTCAAGTATAAAAACTTTGTTGTTGGGGACCATTCCAAGCGAAAGAAACATCCTTTTTCAAGAGTCGTGTCAGAGGACTAGCAATCGAAGCATAGTTCTTCACAAAGGCACGATAGTAACCCGACAACCCAAGGAAAGACCGTACCTTTTCAGTGGTGGTAGGGGTTGGGAAATTCTTGACGGCTTTGATTTTACAATCCAACGTGTGGATTCCATCCTTGTCGACAGCATGGCCTAAAAAGTCAATGCGTACTTGAGAAAACTGCATTTGCGCACGTTAATTTTAAAGGCCAGCCTCAGTAAGTTTCTGAAACACAAGGGAAAGTTTCTAAAAGTGACTGGATAAGCCCTTTGGAGACAACTATGAGGTCGTCCATGTAGACGAAAAAACCATCACCTTTTATGCCGTGAAACAAGTTGTTTACTAGACGTTGGCATGTAAAGGGTGAGTTCCTCAAACCCATAGGACATCTCAGCCTTTCATAATGAGCATTATTTGTTGAAAAAGGCATTTTATTTCCCGCGATTTCTCTTCTAAACGGAATCTGCCAGAAACCAGACTTGAGGCCCAAAACGGGTTAAAAACTGTATTATCCTTCCCTATAGACTGCAAAAGGTCTCTCAAAACGGAGTGGATAGTGATCCGGTACAGTTAAATTGTTAACTTTCCTGAAGTCGAGCACAGGCCGATAAGTACCATCACTTTTCTTCACCATTAACAAGGGTGAGTTCCAAGGAGAATAAGACTCCTGTATTATTCCTTCATCCAACATGTCCGTTATCATGCCCTCTACCACAGCTCTTTGGCTATGAGGCATACGATAAGAAGGTACATACGAAGGCTGTGCATCAGATGTGAGCACAATGTTATGCGTGATTTTGTCTGTTACTCCTAAGGGTTCCCCAGGTAAGGCAAGAGCAGGCCTGTGTGTCGCGAGCAAAGCGAGAAGCTCAGGCTTAGACTCAGGAAAATCCAGTACCTGTACGTAAGGTGGGTTTGTGCTGGGCTAAAGTCTGCCTGGTCCTCACTAACATTCGTCTTCGTAGAGACTGCTGCAAGAACGTGTGAAGGATCTCAAGGTCAAACTATTTTGTCTCTCAAAGCTGCATAACAAAAATCCATTTTTCAGAGTTATAGGTGACCCTGTAACATTTGTGACAACTGCTTCGCTTATGTGATCATCGGTACAGCGGAAGCGTTCCCTCAAGCGCTAAGCGACTTACACGGATAGTGTCAGGTATAGACACCAAATAACTGCCGACAGGAGCCTCTTGGACTTTTCACTGCAAGTCGAACAGAACTCGAGGAGCCCAAATTTTTGGTCCTCCTATGACAACAGCGGACACCAAAGAACCTTTAGGGGAAACTGAACGTTTCGTTCCCCACTAGAAAGCAGTCATGGCCTATACTAGCAGAAACGGCTTCCTGGTCACTGTTTTGGAAAAATCAGAGGGTTATTAACAATGGAGCTGGACTTGTTTTATTGCGGGGGAAAAGAACGCCATCTAATGAAAATTGGGTTGGTGCTGTGGAATTACATCAATGTGATGGGGAGCAAGTGATTCTAAACCCAAAGACCATCACATTTTAAAACAAAACTTGGTGTTTACTATAAACTGTATGTTTTTAAAACTTTAGACTTAGAGCAAGGCATAGAGGAAGGTCACAGTGCCCATCACCTCTAGTGTGAGCCTTGAACACTTTGTAGAGTGGCTGTAGAAGGTAACAAGGAAATTATATGATTTGTTTAAGTTTTACATAAACACACTCACTAAGAATATTACATGAAGCACCTGTGTCCACTCCAAGAGCAATAGAACTGTCTCGAGTGAAACACTGAATTGTCATCATAGGAAGACAAGCAGCAATAATAGACGGGACTATGCAAGACTGTGTCTGTGACTTTGTGTCTGAAACTAATCTGGGTTTCTTTGAACCCGGCGCGAATCTTCCCCCCACTGCTGATATCCATTTCCATTACCAACTGCTATCGTCTGAGTCGCTTTTTAAACCTCAGACCCCAAACCCAAAATTCCTCTGTTGAATGGTTTCCACGCTCGTGAATTACACAATATTTTGGCGGAGGGCGAAATTGCATACGAGGCTGTTGTGGTCGTGCAGGGGACGCAAACCGTGCTGGCGGAGGGCGAGAAGGCAAGTATTGTCTCTGTTGAGGCAAACCCGCATATTGCTACTTTTCTGAACAGATTTAGTTTCCCTCTTTTTCTGATAGCATTGTTTATCAGTAGGGCCCGGATAGTTATGCACTAAAAAACCATGAAATATGCATGCAAATATGCACTAAAAATTGGACAAATATGCACAAAAAACAGGACAAATATGCATTTATATGCACTAAAAAAATTGTCCTTATAAAGCCAAGAATGGGGTTTATAGGGAAAACAAAATATTTTAATAGAAACAAATGTTAATGTTTTTTAAGAAATACATAATGTATTTAACATATATATGTGAAAGTTTTTCAAAAAAAAAATTAAAAACTGTTTTTTCATTTGACTAAACATATTTTCAGAATTCAGATTGTGGTTGCTTTGATGATGACATGGGTGGGTAAGTTCTAAAAGTTAAAACTCCGCCGTTTCTGTCACAAAAAGCTTTTTTTTCTGAAAAACCCCCTTTTCTACGTCCACGAGACATTGGTCATGTTTATACATCATGTTGAATTGGGGGGCTTGTACCATCTCTCAAAAATGCATCCCCACACATTATTACTGACTATTTTCAGCTTTTAAACCCCTTTGTTTTTGTAAAAACCTTTTGCTCGTTTACCTGTAAGCATCAACTGCAAACTTTTCAGTTCATCAAGAACCCTTTAACCCAAACGAAATTGCGAGGACAACAGTAGTCCCCTTTTCTTCAAGTCTAGAAATTTTGATGAATCACGCAAAATTCGTTGCAAGAAGACAAATTTCCTTCTTCCTTCATTTTCAAGTAAGATTTTGTTTTCCCCTAAATGCTCTAGCCTCCTCAGGGTCGAATGTCGCAAAAAGCTTCAATGACGTCGAATTTTTTCCCATAGTACGTTGCACATCGACCCCAGCCCCCCATCTTGTCACCACAGGGGAAGGAGGAAGGGTGTATTTGGAGCGATTTTTTTAAATCCCATTTCGGGAAAGGGTGCCTAAAAAGTTTTTTTTTGATTTTTGCTATCAGTCGATTTACATCTGGGTATTTTGCCCTACCATTTTTCCCTACCGATGCAGACCATGGCCACACGGTAAAATGGATCATTTTTGGAAAAATACTTGCAGTCCTTCATTGCTTTGCACATGTAAGGTGCAGCATCAGTGCCCACCCAAAGAACATTTTCATACTCAATTCGTTGGCCACAAAAATTTTGCAGAAATCATTGAAGAAACCAGCAACAGTGGAGTGGTTGATTTTAATAGTACCCAACATTAAAGGGTATTATTTGCCTCGCTCTGTTTCACCCCCTAACCCCAAAAAACAGTTTCCCACAATACCCCCGCTGCTCCAATCGGGTTTCTCGAGTGACACCCATATTTTTTTCCACAAGCCTTTCTCCTTATGATTTCCTTTGTCCTTGAAAAAATTGTGAAACATAGTTCTTAGTAATGTTATTCGTCAGGCACCTTTTTTCCTGTATACTTTTTCCGGGAAATGATTTTAGGCACTTGTTATTCTTTTTGCAAGGGAAATTCTGCTGAAACAACGCTTGCACAAATCGGGTTTTAACTGGGAACGATCAGGTCCTGACTTACGGGAAACATGCAGAAGTTTGTTCTCCTTCGTGCATTTGGACTTAACAGTTTCGAGTGGGATGTGCTTGGTTTTTTAAGGTGTTGTTGGAATTGAAATTTCTTGCTCGTTCACGGGTGCTTCACAATTTTAAAAAACAGTACCTTCCATCAGTTAAATGCATCAATTCCATTACATTATCTCCATTTCTTTTGGGTTTTCTTTGTATTTTTTGGGCTTTTTTCACGAGCAGCTGAGAGAGTACTCCACCACCCGCATTTGCTCCTGACTGACTGCTGCAGCAACAACGTCAGGGAGGGGGGGGGGGGGGGGGGGGGGGAACCCCAAAATACCAAGGACCGGAAACAAAAAAAATTAAAGAGAGTGCCCTCCCTCACTTCACCAAACCAACCCACCTAAAACCCCTCACCTCCCATACCTTTTTCTCAGATGAATATTTTACCAAATATGCATTTAATGCATTTATCTGGGAAATATGCATTTATCATAGAAATCACGAAAAATACATTTGCATAAAAATAGAAAATGAATAACTACCCGGGGCCCTATTTACAGTAGACCTTGTTTTCCACATAGTAAAAATGCTTGGGGGCGCGAGTAAGAAACCCTGGAGGTGGAAGAGGTGGGGGAGGAGGGGGTAAGGATAAATGAATTTGATCTCCCTTGACACCGGCGCCACCGATCAGGCTGTGTAAATGGACTTTAGGCATCTCACGTACCGCTTAGTGATTTTTTGTGAGAATTCAGAAGGTATCCCCTGGCTTAAAATCAAGAGATGAAGCGTACGACGCTCCTGTGGAGTTTAAAAGGTGAATAATATTGAAAATTTTAGAATCAGTTTAAAATTTTTTCTACTGACAGCGGCCCCTTCGAAACCTGAAATGATTAAAGCCTCCATGCTTCAGAACTTATTAGCACACGTGCCGTCTCAAACCCGCCAGCACTACCAAAATGTGTAGTCAATGTTTCAGCATACGTAAAAGACCCTGCAAGGGGTCATTATGCGAGCCCCCCCAAAGATCTTCAAAAAAATTTTTCCTAAATACTCATACTATGTTTAATGTTTTTTTTCCCTCCAGGGCCCGACGCGCCATTTAAAGTCGCTACTAAAGACCCAGGCTTCAATTGAGATCTATAAAAAAAATTTTTTCACTCCTGAAACAACATTACTATTCTGCATGACATCTTCACACTGTTGTATAAATGACAGTGCTGGGCGGGACCTTCCTCCCTGAAAATCTAGTTATGGCGAAAACCTGTGGAGAAGTTTAATAGTTGGCACTGAGGGTAGCCATATTTGGGGAAAGTAGGTTACTTGTGGGAGAAGTAGGGGGAGTAAGCGTAGTAGTGGTTGAACTGTTGTGTTTCAGAACTGGCCTTTCCCTTTTTTTCAGAGCTGGCTCCCAAGTTTTCTGTGAAAGGGATGAAAAGCGAGAAAAAAGTGCCGCTCCTCAAAGACTTTGCTAATACAAATTTCAAAATGACCTCCCCCAACACACTGAGGTCCACCTACCACTCAAAACCAAATTTCACTTACTTTAAAACAAAATTTACTTTACTACAGCTTTTCATGAAAAAATAACAACAAGATAAATAGAAGAGTTACCTCTTCACCTCACAGAAAACCTTGTGAAAAAAACACTACTTATGATTGTCAGGGTAACTGAACCAAAAACTTGAAATTGAACAAATTCCCCCTCTATTTAAAACAAATTTTCGAAGGTACTGTGCCAAAAACCCAACTTATAAGTAGAGTTTAAAAAATTACTTACACTTTTCACTTTATACCTGATCACAAATTTTCTGAACTTACTACCAGTACTATTATCTAAGAAAAAGTTTTTTGTTGTCTGTCAATCATTAACACTAATAATGTTTTCCCTGTGGAATAATATTTATCATCATTACCTTGCCACCCGTGCCCTTTCTTTTCTCACGCGTCTGGCAAATGAAAAACTTTTTCACTCCCTGGCAAGATATGGTAAAATCTCTCCTTTTCTCACAAATTTCACCCCTTTGGCGGTTGGGCAACACTTTTTACCCTTTCCCTGGCACTTTTTAGCCACTAAAGCGCAAAAGCTTTTAAAGCCCGGGAGATCCCTGGGGCCCCCACCATAAAACTCAAGGAAACCTTGCGTATTTTCTAGCCACTCACCGTCTCAATACGCCGTGACGTCACTTGAAGCCGAATCACAGAGCAGAGTGCTCTGACGTCACCCCTTATGGCCGCAAAACAAATTTCCCTCTCTCTCCTCATACAAGGATCACAAAAAAGGGAAAAAAAAAATTTCTAGTCACTTCATCCTTCCCACCTGTTTATAAAACTGGGACAGTACCACTTAGCACAGGTTACTACGTCATTGGGGGTCCTTAGGGTGAAAATTCCCGGGTGAAGAGATTTTTGTTAAGAAATGCTAAAAGACTTCCCCCCTTTTAGATGGGTGGAAATTAATCCCTTGGACGTGTGGAGCAGCAAACCATTAACCACTTTAAGATGGAAGATGGCGTAGATGAATAATCCGTGAAGACGCTAGATAAATAATCCCCGTGACGGCGCGTAGAGGACGAAAGACACTCATCACAAGGCGCCATTTCTCTTTTTCCTCCTCGACGAAAAAGTCCTTTACCGTCTACAAAAACAGCTTAAATAGGCAGAAGAAACACTGGGAAACACTGCTCACTTCTCTGTTAAACTTCACACTTTAGGCCCCTTTATCCTTTCGAAAAGTGGAGAAAAAAAACGGCTGGGGGGTTTGCCGCTCTCAAAAAACCAAAGGGCGGGGGCCCGGGGCTACCAGCCGGGCTTTTTTTTTTTTTCAGTCTTTTCCTTATTAAACCCCCCTTTCGAAGGCGTAGACTTCGTTTTATCGCTGCCAAACCCTGGTGGGGGTCCTCCTAGCCTTGGAAAGGATCCTTCGCAGGGTCAGGGAAAGGAATAGTCCCCTTTTTTTCTTTTAAAGCTAGGAGAACCCGGGGGGCCTGACTAAATCGAGCAGGTCCCGTAATAAAACCCGGATAACCGGAGGCCCCGGGAACACAAAACCTAGGCCGTTTGGGGGGAACACACGCCTTACGCCCCATTTACCAATTAGGTTTTAACATGTGTCCTTTGTAAGAAGGCACCCTTAGAAAAATCTACACATCATGTAACATACAAAATGTGTAATCCACCCGCAACAAGGATGCCATGATTAATGAATTAGATGTAAATTTTAATTAATTTGATTGACATACATAAATTATTTAGTTTCATAAAATTTATTTATTTATTTTTTAAGTCCTTTATGAGGCATGGCAAAGTTTTGGGTACTGTTTTTTTACTTGGATAAGGTTACATGGGTAGTAAAAGTGCAGCAGCCCCCCCCCCAAAAGGGGGCATTTTCAAGCTGCCTTAAAAAAATCATTTCTTGACTTCCATTACATAATGGGGAGTGGTGCTTCTCTTCTGTTTTCACAGGTTAATTTTTTCATTAGTTTTCACTGCTACTACCTCCCACAGTACTTTTACCCCCAGCCTGCCTACAAAACAACCTGCTGGCCCTAGTAATAGTCATTTTGTTTTGAGTTGGGGGTTTTAAAACCCTTTTGGGTTAAAGGGGGGCCAAATAAAATGGTTAAAGTTTTTTTTAGAAACCCCCCAAACTTTTTACCCCGGAGA
>JACEEZ010025693.1:0-45601 GCA_016584305.1 Chionoecetes opilio | reverse complement strand
GGGTAATCCCCCCACACTTCAAAAGTCACCCTTTATCGTATAGATCCAGTATCATCAGGGACTACCAAGTAAATCTAATTAAATTATTCAAACGCCCCCAGGAGTAACCAGAGACTACTCGCTTGAGCTGGTGGCGCACTTCCCTTAACTCATACCCTTTCCCCTTAACCAAAAACTCCTACCCCTTCCCCTTAAATTCATCCCCTTTTCAGTACTCTCCGCAGCGAGAAGTGTTCATACTATAATCCCCATAGTGAAAGTCATAAGACTAGTTTTCAATTCTCAATTCAAGTTGAAAGCAAATAAAAAATCATAATCAATTAATATCTTTCAAATAACAAAGGGCACCAGGTATAAACTTCTTCATAGGAAGTTTTTGGCAACACAACTTGTCCTAGATATTCACGTGAAACCTTGGCCCCTAACCTTAATTTATCTTTTATGGATTCGAGCCTAGATTCTTAACTAAAACAAAGACTCGACACATATAAAGAAACTTGAAAAAAAATGTGAGTTCGTTTGTCAATAAACTAAGAAGAAAAAAAAGGGGACGCAACTATTCATTTTTGAATGGAAAAAACCGGTCTTAACGTCAATTCACACAGAACCCTCTAAACTAATTGAAAATTTCAGCAAAAGACCCATCAGTTTCGTAACCATGAAGATCGTGTTTAGTTTCTCATTAAAAGAAAGTTTCAATTCAATCATTTTCATCATCACTACGTGTGGCATCCTTCCTTTACCTATCATACTCTATCCTTACCACTGATAACAAGAAATTTAATGGATATTTTTGACACGATTCTAGGGTACCCCCATAGTGTAGGGGAAGCACGCTCGGTTCACAACTGAGAAGTCCCGGGTTCGATCCCCGGGCGGCGGAAACAGGTGGGCTGTTTCCTTTAAGACCGAGACCCTGTCCACCCCAACAGTTTAATGGGTGTTAGTCGGGGGTTTTGTAACCCGCCTCCCGGGGGGCTGACTTCGGGCAACTCTATAAATAAGCACTAGCAGACAGCTCCTAGGGGTAGTCTGAGAGAGAGTGTCTGGTTACAGTGGAGATCCATCTCAGCTGCTGTGATAAAATGACGAAATTCTTCAAAAACAAAAATGAGATTTTAGCGCGATGGTAAAGAATACATAAATGCGTAAAATAGTCTTTTCTTATATATCTTTAAAGAAAATGGTAGAGCATATCAAGTTTTCTTTTAGTTGTGGAATCGAGTTTATGGGAGTAACCTGCATATAGATCGACATTCAATCAATCATTGGGGGCATACGCGGGGGCGCGTCGCCCCCTCTGTCTTTTCCACCCTACAGATTTACCTCTCATCTCTTTTTTTGGGTATTTCATCCTTTCTCCTTCCTTCCATCTTTCTTTATTTCCTCCCTACCTTCCTTTTTCCCATGCCTATCTCTCGCTTCTAAACTATATTTTCTTTTCTCATCTTACAGACTTTTCCCTTCTTCTATCTTTGCCCCTTCCTTCCATCCATCCATCTTTTCCCATTCCTATTCCAATCATATACAATTATTATCTTTATTCACCCTTCCCCCCGCTTTCGTTTATCTACGTAGCTAGCTGAAATACGGAGACAAACGGCTGTTACTCTTTTACAGATAAGAGAAGCAAATTTGCAGCACAATCCATAACCTTTCACCTTTATCGTCAACCAACAATCTCAAAATTAACAACTGGTACTATTTTGTGTTTTTTTTTCGCACAGTAGTGGGACCGAGACAAATGCTTTGGTTCAGAGGCAGCACAGCAAGATAAACAAGATAAGTTTCACGGGACTTTAAAATTATTTCATTGCTTGGGGGGGACGGTCGGAAGTATTCAACCCCACATTTTTCCCTGCCCCTTTCCTCCGGAAACTGCTTTCTCAAGGTTTTTAGGCCCGCTATAAAATTCCCCCGTCAAACCCCGCGATGTTTTTTGATTACACTGATTTTAAAGTTTTTTCATAATACCTGGTGTCGTTTTCGTAACTCTAGTAATAAAGAAAAAACTCGGGAGCTGAGTGTACAAAAAGGGACTATGATTTAATATAAAATACGAAACAACTTTTAGGTGTACAAAATTACTGGTGTAGGGAAAACAACTTTTGTACAAAACTAAACGCACCCCCTTGCGTCACTTTAGTCTTCCCCGTAGCTCGAAGCATTATGGGGGGCCGGGTTGTTTACTTTTGAAGAGGCCCACAAGAAGAAGAAAAAAAGACCGGTGAGGAGGGGGACACCCCGCTGTAAGGGTTTAATTTTTTGGCCTAAATTTTGATGTATTGATGGTTTTACTAGACGGTGTTTTGATGGGACTGGGGGTTTGAGACTATGGGGAACGGAAGAGGGGGGTTTTTGAGGGGGATTGGTGCTGAGTTGTTGGAAATACTGGTAGATTACTTTTTGTGTGATATCGGTAGTGGATATGTTTTTGGTGGATGAAAAAATTTTAGCTTAGAATTTTGGTTTTCCCAGATAAGGAAGGAAAATGAGGAAGGGCTTGAGGGGGCACAGGGGGGACTTTGCATTCCCGCCCAAAAAGTGTAGGAATTTTGAATGGTTTGGGGACACGGTAACAGTGTGTGGGTTGAGAACTTAAAGAAATTCGGGCTTTTTTATGTCGATCTATAGGGGAAGTTACTCCAAAAACTCCCAAATTTCCCCAAAAAAAAAAGAAAATAGATTGCCTACCATTTTCTTTTTAAAAATATATAGGGGCAGGCCCATTATACGCATTTTTGTATTTTTTTATAAAAACCCCCTTCACACATTCCATTTTTTTTAAAAAAAAGGAAACCCGAACGGGGCCAAAAAAGCAATGCGCAGCGCCGTTTATGGTTTCCCGGTTATGGGTCCATCGGACCGATCGGACCTTTGGAAGCGCTCGGGCCCCGGGGCCCCGAAAAAAAAAATGCGTGCCCCTAAAAAAAGGGGAAAAAACCTCCCCCCCATGTTTTTTGTACCCCAAAGCAGCGCCCATTTTAAGTCTATCGTGAAGCTATCGTTATTTTATGTAGCAGGGTTCGTGACCCCTACCCTGTCGTTTATGTCATCGTGACGATAAGAAACCGTTTTCACGAGTCTGGGTTTCCCTTTCCTTTCCCCCCCTTTTTCCCCCCCTTCCGTCTCCTCCCCCCCCCCTTTCTATTTTACCTCACCCACCCCCCCTCTCTACCCCCCACTCCCTCATTTACGGGATGACACAGCCCTCCCCTTACTCTTTTCCCCCATCCCCCGCCACATGTTGGGAACCCCCCCCCTCCTTTTAACCATCATATCCCCCCCAACGTATCAACAAGCCTTTTACATGCCCAAGGGCCCCCCCCCCCCGGTTTTCCCCAAAAACATCAACCCCCCCCTTTTTATTACAACCCCCCTTTCCCCCCTTTTTCCCCCCCCCCCCCCAAACCCCAACAATTACCCACCCCTGTTTTCCCACCTTCATCTTACCCCCCCTTTCCTTTTCCATCACCAAAGGGAACATCCAAACCCCCCCTGGAGGGGATGGGCTCTTTAGCATCGTGATACGTTCATGGGGACTGGGCGTGGGTTTTCGTGCTCTATCGTTTACGACAAAAGGGCCGTTTTATTTTTTATTTTGGGAGTAAAATAGTTTTCAGCTGTCATGACTCCCCTCGTGACCATCTTTCGCCATCATGACACATCCCAGTAAAACCCCCCCGGGGGCCTACGTAGGCATTAGAGCGGCGAACCGGGCGGCCCCCAGCGGCAACTTGCCTCCCCAGGTTTTCCGTAGTGCCCCTGATGTATTTTCAGAGAGGAAAATTTATTATCTGTAAATCAATGTACAGAATTTGAAAAATGTATTCCTTTTATGTGTAAACATTCTAAAACAACAGTTACATGATGATATTGATGTAGTATTACATTAGTGGTGATAACCAGCGGCTACTTGACAAGTTGACGTAAGACTTCCGTCCGCCCGCTGGTGTATGATTGAAGTGCACACAAAAATATTAAAGCGGCTACTCTCAGGGCAAAATGTTTGGTCCATTTAGATAGTGATCTGTCCTCGTGCATGCCTTGGAACATGTTTTCTGTGTTGCTGTGGTACACATTAAAAGTTGCTCCAGGAGGTCTGATAATCTTGAAAAAAATACAAATTTGAAAATCCAAAATGGCTTCCTTCGCTTCGTACACAGCTCTCTGCCTCCGACATTACATCCATCGAAATGTAAGTACCGTGTAAGATTAGGACATGAAACACATAGAAGGGAGTGTGTTAGGTGTTAGAGGAGTAGCACATCATGTTTTACGGGTATTTACCCGGGTGAACATTATATAGGAACCTGATATATGGGTTCGCTATTTATCTGGTTAGGAAGTCCTCGATTTTTTTTTTTTCCATTATTTGACTTGTTACGGAAGATGAGAGGCTTAAATAAGTTGAATGAAGTGAGTTAGGTGTCATAGATGATGTACACTTTTGAAAATACTGGCGTGAACATAAAAAACGTGTCATTTCGTGACATGAAATAAGAACTTTTTATCCCGTGTTTTGAGAGTCTCCAGTCGACAATAAATATGTTTAAAAAGTTACTTTTTTATGGCTGATGATGGCTTTAGTTGAATGAAGTGAGCTAGGTTCGTAAGAAGTAGAATTGTTAACATGGTACCTAGAACAGTCGCCGCCGTCGGCGACTGTTCCAATTTTTCTCGTCGGCGAATTATTTTATTCTCGGCGACAGTTTCAGTTCCTGATCTTGATATTATATAAACCCAATATATCTATTTAATCAACTTTTTACCCCTTTTTCAGTATTTAGACCATAAATACCACCAATAGCTTGATCAGGTAGGCTTTTAAAGTGGAACTGTCTTCGAAACTTTACACGTCGGCGAGTGTTCCACTATCGGCGAGAGTTCTCGGTTGGTGTTTCGGCGAGAATTCCATAAACCGTGAACATCTTTAACGATTACAAAACACCGAATAATTAAGTTGGGCTCATATTATCGTGTTACTGCCGTATCTATAGCCACTGCCTCTCTACCTACTGCCGTATTTATAGCTGTTCGTCACTGGCCCTATCTATAGCTCCTTGCTATATTCGGTATAATTCTAGTGTTTGCCCATACTCCCCCTTTGACCCCAAACTAGCTTAGGGGACCTGGGAGAATGCAGGATATATGGCTGGGGTACAAAATATGCGTCGCAACCACATATTTTTTGAGTTATGGAAGTTATAAAAATTCCCTAGATCTAGGGAAAATTAATTGGATTTCTTCTGAGTCCAGAGACGTGGTGTATACACAATGCGGCCGCCTACGGCAATATAAGTAACTTTTAGGGGGCTATAGTGTGGTTATGTTAGTAACTTTTAGGGGGTTATGTTAGGGTTAGGTTAGTAACTTTTAGGGTTATAGTGAGGTTAGGTTAGTAACTTTTAGGGGTTATAGTGAGGTTATGTTTGTAACTTTTAGGGGGTTATAGTGAGGTTAGGTTAGTAACTTATAGTGAGGTTAGGTTAGTAACTTTTAGGGGGTTATAGTGAGGTTAGGTTAGTAATTTTTAGGGGTTATAGTGCGGTTATTTTATTAACTTATGACATATCTTATGTTTAACATATATTTAAGTTAGTTTAGAATCAGAAAATGACGCGCGACTGCCCTCTATATATGTGGATCATGCGGGCGGCCGCATTGGGTGGCGACCGACGTGTGAACCTGACGATCCTCACAGAATGATGACCGAAGTGTCGAGAACACACCCAACGCCCCGCTAGGAGGTTAAGGTAGGTTAGGTTAGATTTGGTTAGGTTAGGTTAGATTTGGTTAGGTTAGATTAGATTTGGTTAGGTTAGGTTAGATTAGGTTAGGTTATCGGCGGGTCAAGCCCCCCGCTAGGATTAGGTAAATTTTGGTTATGTAAATTTCTCTAAATATAAGGAAATTACCCTAGATTTAAGGAAATTTTACCCCCCCTAAACAATAACTCTTAAATTACGTGTTTCCGACGCATAATTTGTTCCCCACCCGAAAACCCCGCATTCCCACAGGTCCCCAAACTTGTTTGGGGGAAGTGGGAGAGTATGGGCAAACACTATAATTTTACCTTATATTCTTTAGCACTCATTCTTTCCCCCGTTAAACTATTTATTTTACCATAATCAAATCATAAAGTGTATTCGTACACTTTATATTTCGGCTATTACATTTCTTTAGTTAGCTACTGTTAGAGGTAGGGGGTTCACCGAAAAGGCAGGCACCGCTCGGGGATCGAACCCGAGACCTTCCACTTGCCGGGCGGACGTGCTACCGTTACACTACGGTCGCCTCTCGGTGACAACCCACACATCTCCCCCCTAAGGCCTCCCCAGAGCCAGTCCGGGGAATGTGTATCGCTTACCTCGATCCTACTCACTGCGCCATGTTAGAGGTACGGGGTTTACCGAAAAGGCAGGCCACACAGCTACTAATAATTAAATGTTGTATTCCTCCGCCATTCACATCCCACATATACAATTACCTGTAAGTCGAGGAAAACCTTAAATTAGTAGTCTAAAGGTACTGAAATTTCCAGTTACCGTAAATGTGTAACATTGAAATATTACCGAAATAAAAACAAAAACTTTGTTTTGAAATACCGTGGAATGTTCATGGAATTGTCACTGATAGGAATTCACGGCAAAACACCAACTTAGAACTCGACGACGCAGAAATGTTCTTTACCATTTAATTTTTATTTTTTTATTTTTTATAAAGCATCTAACACTGCCGCAGACCAGGATGCAGCATGGTGCTTGATACACTGCAGAGTGCTGATGATTGTATGCATGGACATTTTATTCATTGTACATTAAATTAGCTTTACTGAATTATGTATTGCAAACAATGGGTTTAGTTGCTTTTCAATGATAAATTAGGGTAAAGATTGGTTTTAGGGACCCTCCTTATTGCGGAAAATACTACCCGTTATGTGACTGTTATTTTATGTTTTTTATCACGAAGATATTTTTTAACCCTCAATCAATCAGCACGTTCTTTTCCTCAATAGAGCAGTAAACTAACCTAGCCTAGCCTAACCTGATAACGCGTGAGTAATTTTTTTTGCTTCAAAGTGGATGATTAAGTTAATCTTTTGCTCGGGCCATGAATTATGTTTACTTTATTTTTTTTTAACTTATTATCACTTCTATGAGACATAACACTTATGAATGTTTCTCGCAGATCCATCACATCATGGGGGGAGTCGTGACTTCGGTATGTGGAACGTCCCCAGAACTGAGGCGCTAGTGGCACTGGTTGTCAAAATTACCAACGCTTGACCAGCAGGGATGAAAGTACCAAGGTGGTGTGGGCGAACATCGCCTTCAGAATGCAGGAAATGGTATGTATTGTGAGATTAAGATAATAATGATGGATATCGTATTCCTTTGATGGTTGTTTTATAATATTTTATTGTACAAGTGTGTTTGAATGTGTCAGGCTCTTGAAAGCTTATAAAAAATGTAATGGCAATATTATTTGCCATCATAATTTTACATGTTTTTATAACTCTCTCTCTATCTCTCTCTCTCCTGAACTCATGGGTGGTGTTCTCAATGCAGATGAAGGCAGCAACAGCTATTGGATTGAAGAAAGAATTTGTTGCCCTCAGACTTTTCGAGCACCTCATGGTTCATGTATATACCAGATGCAGTGATACCTTTGCTTGCACAGCTCTGCTGTTATCGTTATAGGTAGGTAGGACTCGTGTGTCGAATTGATATAGAGCTTACATGTCATGTGTTTATCTATCATGATGCAACATTCGGTTACCAGGGAACAATGGCAATTTAGGTATCTTTTTCAATCAAACACATCCTAACTACCTATAACGCCAACAATGCCTCTACATGTGAATGTACATTTTCTTGTACATTTCCTTCCAGGAATCCCGTCGGAGCTTGTTTCTGTCATTGCTGGGATCATTGCTAAGCATGTCTTCCTTTCTTCCCCCTTTAGCCACTGCAGCTCACCTGTCTACATTGTGGACTTCCTGCACCATGTCCCAACTCACTTTTTAAGTAATTTTTTTAGTGAATGCTTCATATGTAATGTAGAGTGCTGTAAGTGAACAAGTGACTCAAGAAATTTACACATCATGATGCACTTGTGCACTACTCCCAACAGTATGGCCTTCACCTTTGAGAAACTGTAATACGGGATTTTTTTCTTTTTTTTCTCAGGTTTGGAAGAGTGAGTAAAAGATGGAAATTGAGAGAGAAAGAGAATAAGAGTTCCAGAAGAGTAAATTGAAGAGTTGTTTTCACTAATGCTAACCCAACCTTTCCACCAAGGTGATAATATTGCTTCTATGATGTATGGGGGTTAAACTAATGCTTGCCCAATCCTACCTTTCCTTTCTGTGCCTATAGTGTGTGGTGCCAACTCCATTGGAACCTGTGTTACTAACCTCTGCACAAATTTCTCCTTTGTGACTCTAACCTTCTAAGGAAATGCCACCTATTCACTGACAGAGAGATGGTTCTACAAACTTCTCAGTTAATGAATGTAATCCTATACTAACATGTAATGATAAACTGAATGCATTTTGGTGAATTTAGTTACATCACATATACCAGAAAAGTTTACAAGCAGTATCTCGCCTTACCTTTATTATGAATTTGTGACTGGGATGCATTTCTGACTGACAATATGAGGGGTCACATTATATTAACCATTAACCATAAGCCATTATTGGTTCCTGACCCTTGGAGTAATAATTTGTCTGGATTAAAAAAGATTTGCCCTAAATATGTACTACAGTACATACTCCATTATCTGTCCTCATTCACAGACATGTGGCTGTTGCCATATACAGTACCGTATGTCAATTACATGTACTTAAAAAATATTTGGTTGTGTGTCTGCTTTCAATATGATCAGTGTAGAAGTCATACTATATATTGTAGAATTGATTCTGAACATCTTCAGCAGGCGGCGGCTTCGGTGTATGCGCCGACTTCAGCTACAAACCATGACAGGCGAATGGAGGAGGCGGCAAGGGAGCAGATGCCAGATAGAGCAGAAGAGGCACAACAGTACCGTGGAGCATCTGAGCAACACTCCTCAGGCTGGTGTTGGCTCAGGAGAACAACACTTAAGCCTGATCGCATCAATCATTGGAGGCATACCCCGCGGGGCAAGTCGCCAAAGACGCTACAAGAATATACCTCGCTCAAGGGTGTCCTGTGGTGCGCGTGCGATCGACGTGCCGCCGTGCTGCAGGAGTTAACCAGTCTGCTGGCCCACTCACTTGATGCCTAACTGACCTGAATTAAAGTGTCATACCTGTTTATATTGAGCCAGACATGAAACCAAAAGATAAAGAATGAAATAATACAAGGATAAGTTCATAAATACACATACAAAGCGACATAAATGTTTTAAAGACATACAAATATGCTGTCAAAACTAGTACATTTTCACGGATTTTCAGGCAGGCCCGACCAAAAAAACTTGTTCACTTCAGGAACTGGGTGTATGTATACTTTACGCTTCATTCCCATGCAAGGAAGCTAGAGACACGTTCTGTAGCTTCCTTGTTCCCGTGTTTGATGCAGTGTGGAGGGAGTTAGGGCTGTGTGGATGCCGTGGGAGGGAGGGGTGTGTGGTGGGGGGAAAGAGGAAGAGGGTGTTATAGTGACAGCTGTGGTGGTGGTGGTGAGATGGTGTGAGACATGAAGAGGAGAAGGAGGAGGGATAAACCTGCGAAAGGAACTTTTTTTTTTTTCCCTCCTCTTAATTCATTCCTCACACCATCTCATCTCTCACCACTAGTTTGGTGGAAAAAGAGTTAGAACGACCACGGAAAACGTCAAAGAAGACCATGGAACACAAAGAAGACCAAGCAAGCAAGTCTTTGACATTTTCCGAGGTCTTTCTAACTCTTTTTCCACCAAACTAGTTACCAACTCATCATTTAGAGCCTGCATGCACCAGATTGAGACAGCATTTTTGGAGGTTCCCGTCTCCCATGCTATCTGGCTCATGGACTTGCCACCACTGTACAAAGTGACTATATGCGTCTTCTTAACAATGGATTGATTTGTCAGGCAAAATGCATCTGTAGACCTGGGGGAAGGGTTAGAGGAAGGTGGGGTGATGGGGGGGTATTTAGGCGCAAGGAGCAAAGATGGCAACCCTCTCCCCTTCATACATATCTTAGTGCAGCGAAGTTACACTCACTCGAGAGACGCAGAGTAAGGGGCGATCTGATAGAAGATTTTAAGTGGATAAAGGGATTTAATAAAGGAGAGGTAGGAAAAGTTCTTACGGCTTTTAACCAGGGTAGAACAAGAAGTAACGGATTCAAGCTGGAAAAGCGTAGATTTAGAAAGGAAATAGGGAAAAACTGGTTCACAAATAGGGTGGTGAATGAATGGAATGGTCTCAGTAGACAGGTAGTTAGTGCTGAGTCATTGGGGAGCTTTTAAAGGGGAGCTGGATAGGTTCATGGATGGGATGAAAGGTGGATGTAGGTAGTGTTAGGTGACAGGAACTACCACGTGTAGGCCTCGCGGCCTCTTGTAGCTTCCTTATTTTCTTATGTTCTTATGTTCTTATGCAGCCTGAGCGATGTGGAGCACTGTGAGGACTAACCACCAGCCCAGTGAGATGCCAGATATACGACAAACCCGAGAAATTTTAACACATCACTGAGAAGGGTAAAAAATCTGAAGACGTTCTTGTCCTAAGTTTTTTTTGCAGTGACTATATATATATATATATATATTATATATATATATATATATATATATATTATATATATATATATATATATATATATAATTTTATTTATTTATTTATTTACAGTGGAGTCAACCCTAGCGCATCTGCCCTTATGTTAAAAGGAAAGGCGTATGATATTATAGAGACAGGATGGTATGACAGCAGAGTGGTATATGAAGGTGGATGGATAGGTACAGGAAGTAAAATAGGAAGGAAATCCTGCTAATTCGAGTGTTTGAAAAGGTTGACCAAAAATATCTGGTTGATTTTATAGTTCATAATTTTGTATGTTTTGTATGGCCTGCAAATTATTTAAATGTTGAAATGGATCTCGATTACAAATCTTTAATCTTCATTCATCTCGTTCTTCATGGCTGTTCCACCATGTAAATCAAATGCGGAATTTTTTTTATGTTAATAAAAAATAAACGAAGTCCAAAGTGATTTGTGGTTCTCTTCATCATATTACTGGATAACGACAAAAATATTTTGGCTTGTACTTAGAGCATATTGCACATTTAGTAATGTTTTATGGGTGTTGAACAGTCCATGGCCCTTACCGAGAGTCATGATGAAGGTTGAGCGACGACCTTCGTTGACAGGAAGGGTACCATAAAAGGGATATTTTTCGGAACGAAGAGCAGCGATGTAGGTCAGCACAAAGACACGGTCACCTTCGTGTCTTTGACGACCGTCGTCGCTGCTCTTCGTTCTGAAAAATATCCCTTTTATGGTACCCTTCTTCAGTCAACGAAGGTTGTCGCTCGCCCTTCAGCATGACTCTCGGTACGGGCCCATCAGTCTTTAGCGGCTAATGGTCTGTGCAACACCTAAAAACATTACTGTATCTGCAATATGCTTAGAAAGTGTAACCGTAAATATTCCTCAATCAGTTAATATAACAGCGGCAAATGGTCATATGCCCTACGGCGGGCCACTGGGAGCGGCCCGCCGGTGAGCCTCTGAGCAAATTCCCAGCGGCCCTACGTCGTACACTTCCGTCGGGCCGCCGGTAAGACATACGGAGGGCCTCCGGAGGCCCTCCGTCTTTGTGTTTGCTGGGATACGTACAGGCAGCGTGACATTGTTGTGAGGCTATCGTGGTCTGCGTTTTTCGTGGTCAAATTTCACGATAGCGTCAATAATCAAATTGGTGGCGCTATCGTGGTTCGATTATGGAATGTGTGACGGGGGCTTTACGCGCGCTTCACCCCTACCTTCCCCGCCCTTTTTTGCACCACCTTCCGCCTTACCCCCTTTCTCATTCACCTCCACCCTCCCTTCACTCCCTACCCCCCTAGTCCATCACCACGCGGTGACACCACCCTCCCCCTACTTCTAACACCCCTACTCCCTAAGCACGTGGAGATGCCACCCTCCCCCTTCCTCCTACCCCCCTACTTCCGAAGCACGTGAAGATGCCACCCACCCCCTTGTAACCACTCACATCCCCCCACCAACACCACAACGCCTTCTCTTTCCCCAACCCCCCTCCCCCCGTTTCCCCACCAACACCCCCTTATTTATAACAACCCCCCTCCCCCGTTTCCCCCCATTCTCCATCACCAAAACACCCACCCCTGTTTATCCCACCTTCATCTCTACCCCCCCTTCCTTTTCCATCACCATGGCAACCCCACGTGTGGGGCTAGCACTTGACGCTATCGTGATACGTTCATGGCACCGTCATGGCACTGTCGTGGTTATCGTAGCTCTATCGTGACGACAAAATTATCGTTGATTTTCCATTCGTGACGTAGTCTTACAGCTGTCATGACTCCATCGTGACCATCTTACGACCGTCATGACACATACGTACAGGCAGCGTGACATTGTTGTGAGGCTATCGTGGTCTGCATTTATCGTGGTCAAATTTCACGATAGCGTCAATAATAAAATTGGCAGCGCTATCGTGGTTCGATTATGGAATGTGTGAAGGGAGCTTAAAGCCCCTCCACACATTCCATAATCGAACCACGAAAGCGCCAACAATGCAGTGCGCAGCGCCGTCATGGTCCTGGTTATGGGTCCATCGTGACCGATCGTGACGCTCGTGACGCGCTCGGCCGAGGCCACGAAAAGTTAGTGCGTGCATTAAAAAATCGGGAATCTCCCCGATTTTCGTACCCAACGCAGCGGTATCTTAAGTCTATCGTGACGCTATCGTTATCTATGTAGCAGCTTCGTGACACTATCATGATCGTCGTATGTTTATCGTGACGATAAGAAACCGTTACGCGCACCTTCATCCCTGCCTTCCCCCCCTTTTTTGCACCCCCTTCCGCCTTCCCCCCCTTTCTCATTCACCTCCACCCACCCCCGACTCCACTCCCCCTACTCCCACCACCACGTGATAACAGTCCCCCCTCGACTATCTTCTCCCTACTCCCACCACCACATGGTGACACTCCCCCCTCGACTACCTTCCCCCTACTCCCACCACCACGTGATGACACTCTCCCCGTGACTCCCTACCTACTACTCCCATCAGCACGTGGTAACACCCCCCCCTCCCCACCAACACCACGCCTTCTCCACCCCCTCCCCCGTTTCCCCACCAACACCAACACCCCCTTCTTTATTACAACCCCCCTCCCCCGTTTTCCCCCCATTCCCCATCACCAACACAACCCTGTTTCTCCCACCTTCATCTCTATAGTCCCCCTTCCTTCTCCATCACCATGACAACCCCCACCCACGTGTGGGGCTAGCTCTTGACGCTATCGTGGTACGTTCATGGCACCGTCATGGCACTGTCGTGGTTATCGTAGCTCTATCGTGACGACAAAATGACCGTTTAGCAATATTCGCGTCCCACCTTCGCCATAGCTTATCTTTTACCATATCTTTCATTTGCAGTTATTGTTGTTTTAATACTGCGAGAGATTTGTTAAGTTTAAAGAAAAACGTGTAAATTTTGATGAACACTATAAGAAGAAAACTTTCGCCTTGCAACCGTTCATTCAGACACACATATCTTACTAACGCAAGTCGAACAGTACAATATAATCGCTGTGAAAGGATATATTTGACAATGTGCACATTTCTCAGCTTTTTACATATGTAGTATTTTCAAAGGAAAAAAAATTTCAGTTATAATATTTTGTACGCTTTCGATTATTTTTTTGTAGGAGTACAATAGAGACTTACAATACCGAGCACTTACTTGAAGAACTGAAGTCTTCCGCCACGTTCTGCTATGGTCCACACCTCCTCCAAACCGCCTAGGACAATACAGCACAACACCACCACCACCAACACGCCAAAGAACATAACCAGCGTCTGCAGCATGTCTGTGTACACCACCGCTTTCACGCCACCGTGAACAGTGAAAACGTGAATGCAATATGAGTGTGTGCATATATACGACAATTAATCAATCATTAGGGGCATACGCCGGGGGGCGCGTCGCTTCGCCCATCCTACGACCCCACTCCCGGGGGTCACCACGCGCAAGTCCCCATGCAAGCTCCTTTCCCATACCAAGCAGCTCTCGATAAGAAACATAAACTTTCCCCAGCCACGAGCCTTGTGGGCGCCCCCTTGGCCTCCTCCATGCCGGATTGTCTCTTACAGATACAACCCGATGGGAAGAATCGGTTTCAGAGTAGCGTACCACATGCCCATATAGCCGAAGTTGGCGCTGACGGACTATGCAGATAATAGGCCTCGATTCAGTCTCACGGTGCAATCGCTGATTTGACACGTAATCATCCCAGCGATACCCCATGATTCTGCGAAGACACTTATTACCAAAGGCATCGATTCGTCTCTTCAAATCGCTATTTAGTGTCCATGCCTCACAACCATAGAGTAAGACAGGGATCACAAGCGACTGGAAGATCCGGATCTTTGTCCTCCTGCACAGGTACCGACAACGCCAAATACTCCTACTGAGCGAGTCCATAACACCGTGGGCTATGCCAATTCGCCGTAAGACTTCTTGACGTGACCCACCGTCATTATGGACTGCGCTACCAAGGTATGTAAAACTTTCCAAGATCTCAATGTCCTCGCCGCACGCATGAACAGACTGTACTGTTTCATCTAGTAAGCCTTCAACACCTGGCCCTTTGGGTCTTAAGCCAGGAGACCTCAAGTCCAAAGGCTTTGCCCCTCGTGCAGCGCCTCGAGAGCCATCAACAGGACCTCCAGCGACTTAGCAAAGATTACTGCATCATCGGCAAAAACAAGATCAGTGATCTTGGTGTTGACGAGAGATGGCTCCACAATCACTTTGATCTACAACTTTGCCCAATCCCCAGTCCATACAAGTGTTGAAAGTGATGGGGCAAGGACACACCCCTGCCTCACCCTGTATTCACAGGAAAAAAGCTGGATACACCTCCCCCACACTTCAACAGCACTCTCACCCCCAAAGAGTACAGACCAGTCATCAAACCAATAGTCCTTGCAGGAATCCCGCGAAGTCGCAGAAGATCCCAGAGTGACTCACGATGCACGGAATCAAACGCCTTCTTGAGATCAACATAGGCTGCAAGCATCCCCTGTCGAAACTCACGTCGGCGTTCCACCAGGACACGATATATAAGATACTCACACATATACAAGGGATTGCCAAAATATCGGTGTCAGTAAAAACTAGTTATTAATCTATCGAAATTATTGAAATAGATGCCTAAAATATTAGTAGTAAAAGCACTCATAGAAGGTGAACAGAAGTACAAGAGAAATAACTGTTTGGATATTCATACATAAGGATGTGCACTAAGCCACCTCTGTATCATTGTTAGCTAGTGAGTTAAAGTAATAAAAGCTACGTATTGTTGCAAGGAAATGAGAAAACAAAAATAGTCAAGTTTGCAATGATGACAGGGAGGCAGACATGAATCACGATCATTCTTAACTATAGTGACGTAGAAGGTGACGACGGTGCCTATGATGATGACTGTTGCGTGGGTGGAGAGGGGGGTGACGATGTTCAGGACGAGAGATGGACCGTACAGACTCAAGCCGAGGTTTATCATCATTATAAAAAAATGCGTCACTGTGGCAATCTTCCTTAGTAAAGGGCTCTTGTATCGAACCTCTAGGTACTGCGAAGGGTAGAAAGAACAAAGGTAAAAGTGGAAGGCAAACCAAAAATGACCTATATCAAACAAATATTTGATGTTTTTCTAGTATCACTTATTTAGTATTTATATTTTTGACATGCATTAACAATAGTACGGCGCCTAAGCTAAATATACCATAACAATTGTGCATTATGTGATGAAAGCACCAAATTTGGCACACTAGTAGACTATCATATTATGAACAGATTTGGATTTTGGGGCCATGTCAAATTCAGCCCCTGTAGCTGTGGCAGCCATTTTTCAAAAATGGCCGCTAGCGGTTACTAAATTTTTCAATCTCCCTTATAGTGTACCGTCGTTCAAAGGATAACACTAACATTGGTCTGAACATTATTAAAAGATGAATTAAAAAAAAACATAATAAAAATACGCCACTCATAATCATATCGTGGTCAGCGTTTCATGCCAGTCGCCACCCGGTGTTAGCTCGAACATCTGCCCCACCGCCCTGTTTCCACTGTTCCTTGCAGTCCCCTTTTCACAGTGGCCATGATCCGGACTCCATGGATGGGGTGAAGAATGCTGTAGAACATGGGGAATCCTGGCCAGACACCTGTCGTCCCCTTTGGACAGCCACTTTTGCCTTGGCAAAGCAAATCAGTGGAAGTGGCCAGAAAAGTATGGTGAAGAAAAGATGGTAGTGATGCTTGGTGGCTCCACATCAAGATGGTCGCTCTGAAATGCTGGGCGACTGGCTGCGAGGAAGTGGCTGGGTACAACCCTTTGGTTCAAGCTGAGATTGCAACGCCAGGGACAGCCGGCTCCTTCCTGCGAGCTGCCCTCGTCACCTGCACAAGAAGAGCTCATCAAACCCACTGCAGCGGTACTGCACATCCTGCAACATCGTGCGTATAAACTCCACTGTATGACATATTTGATGATGCAGAAGACATGCCTGAGTTCTGAGTGTCACCAGAGAGGAGAAGACATTCCCAATTTTTAATATGGGCAACTGTGCTGAAACTAAGATGTTGGTACTGGTCTACGTGCGTTCTCTGGGGCAGGCTTCATTCACGATGTACCTTGATGCCCTGACGGAACTGGTCCCCTGGTTCCATGCCTTAGACCCACCACACTATTGCAGGTGGGTTTCCTGTTCACCTGAGGGACATGGTTGCGCTCCCAATGAAGCACCCCGATGTGACAGAGAATTTAGGGCTGGCAAAATTCACTATACGGAAGACGAAGAACGTGTTCTCTTCGATCCCAATCGACCAGGCGCATGAACAAAATAACGCATGCATCAAAGGAGATGGTGGAGCAGTCGGCCTCAAAGACAACCCAAGTGCCCTGCGGCGTTGGATGATTGCCGGGCCAGAAGTGCCAGGGCCAAAGAAGAGTTCCCAAAATGGCCATCAACATGGGGGAGGCGAGAGGACACCCCGTCATCAGACCAGACACCAAGTGTGCAACCTCTTTCGCCCAAAGGGTGTCCGCGCCCTTGTCAGCGTCATGGAAGAGCTTGGCAACCCTTTGTGGAAGAGAGCATGGGATCGATTGTCCTTGACACAAAGGAAATTGCAGATCCTGTGCAGTTGAGACTGTCAGGAATGTGAAGAAAATTGCCCAAGAAGCAGTTCCAGGCTTTCACCAGAGACTGCTAGTGGAAAGGACGAAGCCAATTGATGATGCAATTCGTCGGAACAAGCTGAAGGTGTTCACCACTTCCACCCGAGAAGTGTGAGCAAGGGAAACAGCAGCTGGCCTCTCTCAGGAACGACGTGGGACATTTCTCACGGCTATACATTGGTTGCCAGACGAGGGATGGAAACCTTGAAGAGCTCTTTCGTCATGAGAATCAAGCGTGTCCTCCAGCTCTCTCCGATGGAGAAAGTCTCCGTCTAGGTACGAAGAGTGATCTCCTCAAAAAGCTTTGAAGAGTTCTCCAATGCCCAATCAGAGGCTCCTGATACCACCTGCCTAGTTCTTGATGGGGCAGTCATTGTCCAGATGTTGAGGCCTGCGGTAACCAAGAACTTTGATGACTATGCCCAGGATGCCTTCATACCGTACCTGTCAACAAAGCTTCAGACTGTGTCACGCCTGAACTTTGTCTGGGACCGCTACATTGCTGATTCACTGAAAAAGGGAGTGCAAGATCAAAGCGGGAAAGGAGTGCGTACACGCGTGGTCGGAGCAGCAGTTATACCTGGAAACTGGGAGAACTTCCTCCGAGTGGACACCAACAAGAAACCCAGCTGTTCAAGTTCCTATCAGAAGCTATCTTCAAGTGGTTTGACCAAGGTGACAAGCAGCTGGTTATCACTGATGGAGATGCAGTCCTGAGCAAGCCACCGCTGCAAGACCTGGCCTTGCTCGCCCCATTCAACCACGAAGAAGCTGACACTCGAATGTTGTTGCATGCGTCCCATGCAACCAACCATGGTCACCACAAGATACTGTTCAAGACAGTTTACACCGATGTCGTGGTGTTGGCTGTATCAGTGGCCCAGGGACTGCAACTAGAAGATGAAAATGTGGGCTAGCATTTGTCACTGGGAAAAGTTTTCGGTACCTGGCAGCCCACGAAATAGTAGCTGGCCTAGGACCAGAGAAGGCACAGGCACTCCCTATGTTTCACGCTCTGACTGGGTGTGACACTGTACTAGCTTTGCTGGACATGGTAAGAAGACTTGACTGACAATCTGGACCGTTCTGCCAGCACTTGCAGACGCACTGCTGAAGCTATCCTCTGCACCAAGTGGCCCCACCATCGAGAGGTTTGTCATATTGCTCTATGACAGAACCAGCACGTGCAAGGACATTGACAAGGCCCGGAAGAACTCTTCGCGAAGAAGAACGTGCAGCTGATCCCGCCAACCAAGGCAGCTTTTGGAGGAGCATGTGAAGAGGGCGGCCTACCAAGGAGGCCATGTGTGGAGACAAACACTGCTACCAACGCCAGAGCTGCCTCCTCCATCCAGCTGGGGCTGAGTCAAAAATGACGAGGGGGTGTACGAGCCACACTGGAAAGAAGCTACCCGAAATGACCCACACCTGCTATGAGCTAGTATCGTGCAAGGCAAGAAGAGCTGTCTGAAGTGTTGTAAGTGCAAAAAGGCCGCACTTGAATGCACAGCTTTGTGTGTGTGTGAGGGAGAGTGCTCACAAAATTTTTTGAGTGGCGGCCATTTTGATTGAGTGGCGGCCATTTTTATTATGAATGGCGTCCATTTTGATTATGTTTATCTTAATTCAGCTTTTAAAAAATGTTCAGACCAATGTTTAGTGTTATTCCTTGACGACTGGTACACTATAAGTGAGAGATTGTAAAATGTATAATAACGCTAGCGGCCATTTTGGGAAAAATGCTGCCACCAGCCATCAGGACATCAGTGAATTTGAGATGGCCAATATCCATATATGTTCATAATTAGGATAGTCTTCTAAAAAAATCTTCCCATAGTCTAGATTATTTCGAGTTGATCCACTCAAGTCCTCATCACCAACTGCTTAGCCGAGAGAGACATCCAACCGTCAGACTAAGAAAATCTTGGAGAACTGCGTACAACCCTACGCCACAAAAAAAGAGTGCAAGACATAACTTATCTTTTATACCGGGGCTTTCTTCTCACCGCTCACCAGAAGAAGAAAGATATATCACAAATCGTCCACCGTAACGTGAAACCTGCAGGACCAAAGAGAGGAGAATAAACTACAAAATTTACTACACAAAAACAAGAAAACCAGCAACTCCTTCTCCGTAAAAAGCCAAGCCAGACGAAGGAGAAAAAACAAAGTCCATGTCGTATATAGGTCACATGCAAAAGGAAACTGTGACGTCCTCCCCTCATCCTACATCGATGACGACAACGAAAGTGTCCAGACGTCTGTACTTGCCACCTAACTCCGGAGGCCCAAAAAAGTCACCTATTAGAAACAACATGGCATCATATAACAAGAAAATTTCTTAGAAGAAAAATACGAATGGTTGACATGTTGCAGTGTGCGGGAACTTCCATCTAGAAAGCGCTGTACATAAAAGCGATCAATCCCAAACTAACGTACAGGCAACCGACTACACGCTATACCCAAGCATGACAAGAAAAAAAGCACATAACAGCCACACAGAAAAGCCAAGGCGAAGACAAAAACAACCAATCAGCGTCACCCATCAAGAAGACGAGAAGCAAAAGCACTATCTACCAAATCACGGTGCGCTAATAGGCTGCGTGGCAGGAGACCGGCCTAGAAAAAATATGCGCTTCACCTCGCATCTAATCATGCTCACCTCAAACTCCTGAGGAGAAAAATCTTCACATGCTGTCTGAAGAAGGTTATTAGACCCGAATCGCGATAAGCAAACACTGACAAGCTACGGCAAGTCATAAAAGTGATACCAAAAGAGAATAAGACACTCTTAAAAGTAGTCGTCCAGACCATTTTTTTTTGCGCAATTATGTTGAAATGCACATCGAAACACTAATCCACAAAAATAATGATTTCCAGGCCTATTCCGTAAAAATCGACTTTTGTAAAAAAGCGCGCGAAAAAAAAAATCTTCCCTCCAACAGGGCTAAGACTGTTATGATGAAGTTCAGAATAGGATAGAGCCCAATGTTAAACATCTGTAACACTTTGTCGGCAAATGTTATGATGAGCGATTGTACTTCAGTGTCAGACAGTGAATCTGTCACTGTGACAGAATTAGAGTACGAAGCTCAACTGAGAACCGAATAAATGACGCTGGTCGCGTATATGAGGAAACGAACCTCAGATAGTTCAGGGGATCCCAGCCCGATATGTTTGAGCCAGAGTAACGAGGTGGTAGGAAACAGGTGTTAGCAGAGCCTCAGGTTCAGAAGGAAGGACCCTGGAACTTCTCCCAAAACACGGATTGGTAAGTAAGGTAAATTGGTAAATTTGTGTGTGGGATCACAATGAAGGTACTTTCGAGGAAAATCTATGGTAGTTTTGGAGCGTACAGTCCAAACGTCATTTATCGGAAACCACAGACTAGCATCAACTATAGCCTTAGAGTTGGAAAATATGCGGGCGGGAGGCAGAAGTTTGACAGCCAAGGGAGTGATGACAGATTTGTGATGCAGACGGCCATACAAGACAGACTTAGACAGGTCTGCATTGGTGTGCTCTAACCAAGTCTGCCAGTCTGGCCCAGTGGCGTAGCTAGGTTCTGTAAATGGTGAAGGGCACTAGGCAAGCGGAGGCTAAGGGACATTCTGATGCCAAATAGATGGTCTAAGGAACATATATAAGATCCGATCAGTGGTGGGTATTAGAAATAGAACAGAATACGGCAGCCATGCGCAGTTGGGGCGGGGCGTCACCGAATTGTCGTAGTATATGCACTGATAGCTGAGCGGAGATGCAATTAGGTCTTAAATTGTGAATGATACAAGCCCTAATCAATAAAAAATAAGTAATTTATTCGATATTTAATGCAAACTTCTTCACCCACATTTCCAATAACCAGTTGAGGGGCCTGAGGGACTGAGGGACACTGTAATATAACTATAGTGTGCAGTGGTACAGTGATACACTATACACACTATACTAGATAATGTAACAAAAATGGAGGCAACATGACAGACATTAATCAACACTTATGTTAATATATACATATATACTAGATTAGATATATATCTATATATATATATATATACTTATATATATATATATATATATATGAAAATAAGGTTCCCCTGACCCTTCATTACAACCCTTGTTTCTGCCACTATTACATCATAATGATAACCGTTATTACAAGTTAGAGACACATTTTTGTATATTTATCATTGTTATAGAAGTTTCTCCCGTCGTTTATGGATCTGCTTCAAAAATGTTGGATATTTCCACTGAGTTATCGAGCCACATATCTGTCAGGGGCCGGTGTGGAAATTGCCAGCTAATGCAACAGCTAGGGAATGTGTATGTTGCCAAACACGAAATATTGTCAAAGCAAAGCTGAAGGACTCCAAAAGGCCCCAATGCTAACTTTAAGTGCATCCACAGTGCACCCCAGGATTTACGGGCGTCGTGTCTTAACCCTGGAGTGGAGGTTCGCCTTCCTGACATACAGAGCCACAATGGTAAACTGCCAGTCAATGGTGCCAATCATTGAGTAGGTATTCAATAACATACTTACTCAACCAATATACTTTATTTTCTTGCAAAAAGTGATAATAAAGTGAATTCCGTTGTAGACAAACAGTGGACATTTGTTTGCTTTGATGATTGATTTAATGCCAAAAAGGTGAAGGCCAGACACCAGAGGGCATATGGCACTATGCAAGCATTATAAAGGGGAGGGTTAAAGAATAAAAGTGAAACGAGAGGAAGGGGAATGAACGGAATGTTACAGCAGATGTTCCTATTAGATGTTCTATCAGATGAAAACTGATGAAGTCACTTCTGATCGAAGTGGTAGATAGGACAACCTCTGTAACGAAACTTGTTGGAAACCACCACAGTTAGCACATTGTGTTTGAATCAAATTTTTCCCATGGCAGTCAGTTACATGCAATCAATCAATCATTTGGGGCATACGCAAAAGGGTCGCGTCGCCTTGCCCACCCTCGGGCCAATCCCTAGTAAGCCTCCAAAACCTGGACCTTGGTCTTAAGACAGGAGACCTCAAGTCACAAAGGCTTTGCCTCTACGTGCAGGCCTCGAGACGCCATCACCAGGACATCCAGCGGACTCAGCAAAGATTACTGCATCATCGGCAAAAAACAAGATCAGGGAATCTGGTGTTTGCCGAGGGATATGCTCCACAATCACTTGATCTACAACTTTGCCAAATACCAGTCCATACAAGTGTTGAAAATGATGGGGCACAGGACGCACCCTTGCCTTCAATCCTGTATTTACAGAAAGAAGCTGGATATACTACCTCCCCACACTTCACTGCACTCTCAGTCCCCAGAGTACAAAACCAGTATCAAAATCAATAGTCCTTGCAGGGAATCCCGCAAAGGCGCAGAAGATCCTCAGAGTGACTCACGAGGCACCGAGTCAAACGCCTTTCTGAGATCAACATAGGCTGCAAGCATCATTGTCGGAAAACTCACGGTCGGCGTTACACCAGGACACGAAGCGCTAGGTACGGTCCGTTGTTGACTACCCAGGTGGAAACCCAGACTGCTGAGGTCTCTGATGGCTTCAGCAGATGGACTGCGGATCAGTGTCAGCACTAGAGGGCAAGCACCTTGCCTGGTACGCGAGCAGGTGTAAACCGCGGTAATTGTTGCAGTCCTGACGGTACCATTCCCTTCAGATGGACGATCCAGCCCCCTTTTTTCCAGTTGGAGGAATGAGACCTGATTGCCACACGGCAGTCAGGACAACATGCAACCGCGGATCTGGCCTCACCCCAAGCTTTGAGGAGCTCCGCACTGATATTACAAACACCCAGCTGCCTTCCCAACCCTCAACTTTGCTACAGCCTCTCTGACTTCACAAGAGAGGGTGCGGTTTTGTCAATGGAGGATCGGCATCCACTCCACAGACACGGGCAGCCTTACCTGAAAAAGAAAAGGGTGTTCAGTTTAAGTCAGAAAATAAAAACATGGCTTGGTTATAAAACCCATAAAAACACAAAGATCACACTTCCCAGTAACAGATTATTGTGATATATTGTGCGGGACATATGATGCAGGGCCTAGTTATTACTAGCAGAACATTTGGTAATCTTGCAGAGAAATTCAAACAACCACAAGTTCGGTATGATCTGCGTGTGAAGTGTTTTGTGGGCGGGCAATTCAGAAAACAAGGTAAGTATAAAGAAGAAATAAAGAAGGTAAGGGTAAATGATACAAAAAACGATTAGACCTCCAACAAATCCCTACACCTGCCTACCTAGCCTTCAGAATTTTAGCAAAAAAAAAAATCACCATATATGGATGAAACCCCCCTTGGTCATTGGGGGATTGTGCTAATGGTGATCACGAATTAGGTCTTCGTTTCAGATATACATAGCATATGCTATACATACTTACATAGCGGATACATACCTCTCAAATAGCGAGATCTAATCTAGAGAGCTAATTCTAGCGAGACCCCTCAAAAATAATCAACTTAATTAACCTCAATATAGTTCCCTTTCCAGATAGGGACGACCAGCCCCCTTTTCCAGTCAAGCCTAACCTCACGTACCAGATTTCAAAAAATAATCGCACAAAAAACAAAAACAAAAGGCAACACTATAATTATGATGCACCAAAGCTATGGTTTATGGTAATATTAACTACGAAAGAAACGGCAATAAAAGTAATCAATTGCATTGACAAGAAAAACAAAGGTTCAGATTTTTCAAAACACAAAAATCATCAGAATAATTAGTTTTATTCTGAAAATAGTGTCAACAAAACAAAATCTTAACCATAAATACCATTCTAGTCCTTCCCGCCCCCCTTAGGTCTCGGAAGGAGCTTATTGGTTAAGGTTAAGGTTAGTAATACTTTTTTTGGGTGGTTGCGGGTGAAGGGGGCGTTAGTTAGAGGGAGGAGGGAAAGCAGCATCTCTCCCCCCACTTTTATAAGACTTTTTGGAGGTATCTGAATATATATGTGAAGTCCGGAGAAAACACAAACTGTAAAGTGCAGTTAATAAAATACACCCTAGTGGCCATTACTCTCCTGACATAACTGCCCCCCAGTTCCCCCTGCAGTTAATGAACTAACCTGGTCATTTGATTACGCACCTAAACTTACTGGGGGTTTTCTTCCCCCAAGGACCCTATTGTGTCATTTTTCATTTCCGACGCTGTTGTAGGGGTTAGAAATACTGCAAATAAGGTTTATGAAAATATGCCGATAGGAATAAGACACGTAGTTATAACGTCTCAAAGTTATAGACGTGTTTATTTGCTGTAACAGAACTGTCGCCAATAGGAATTATCGCTGACGACAACGAGGTTCCAATTGTTCACGTCGGCTTGTTGTTCCCAGTTTTGGCGACTGTTACGACGTTTTTTATCTTGGATTGTTATATATCAATATATAATTAACAAACTTTTACTGGAAACTATTGCCGATAATTAGGATAAATTTCTTAGGATTTGCAAAAGAAGCGAGTGCTAGGAGATATTGAAAATAACTAACGTAACCCCACCCTTTTAATCACACCTAACCTAACACACCTTTTAACCAACCTTAAGTCAATTCGCATAAACTGGAATCCCACGCAAGGAATCAAGTGAGGGGGATGCAGGTCATAAGAGGAAGAAGAGTGAAAATAGGAGGAGTATTACTATGACACGTTTACTCTTGAAAACCTACGTAAGGCTTACGGTTAGGGTTGATGAGGTTTCTATGAACCATTAGTAAGAAACTTTGTGTGGAATCACAATGCGGGTATTTTTGAGAAAATCATATGGTTAGTTTAAAGCTTACAGGCAAACGTCGTCACTCAGGAAACCACATACTCACATAAGAGTTGGGAAATATGCTGCCCGTAAACCTTGCCTTTCTCCTACCAATAAAAGATTCATATCTCCCAAAAGTAAGTATTGTGACGGAAGTCATTGAGAGCATGTTCTTAAAATCTAAATAAGGAAAACAGAACCAACCACACTCCCAATTCGTAGGAATTCTGGTCTAGTGTTAAATAATATTTTTATTTTTTACTTTTTTTTTCTTCCACACCTACACAGATCCCTTCAGTACCTCTAAACATATAAAAGTGGGGGAGAGGATGCCTCCCCCCAAAAAACGGACCCCCCTCGGGACCTCTCAAAATTATAATATGGATAATGACAATCTAACCTCACTATACCTAACCTAACCTCATAATAACTCCTAGCGAGGAACATTCAAAAAAAATAATGACTAACCTAACCTTATCCTAACCAATCTGGTTAAAATTTTAGTTTTTTTCCTGCAATTAGAATTAGATCGGAGCTTTTTGGTAAGGTTAGGTAAGGTTAGTAATATTATTTTAGGGAGTCCCAGAGGGGGGGGTTGAAGGGGGCAATCCCTCCCTCACTTTATTAATACGTTGTAGAAGTACTGAAGGGATACTGTGAAGGCCTGTCGGATGAAAGATAAAATAATAATAATAAGGCCGGGAAAGGACTCTAGAATTTTAACAGAATTAATATCGGCAACAGGTCCAGGTTACGCACATATCAGATCGACCAAGTTGAGGATGTTTATAACTACGTGCCTTGTAATGCATTGAACGCAGTAGAACTACAAAAGGTATTATCTAGTGTTTGCCCATACTCCCCCCTCCCACAAAACAAGCTTGGGGAAACCTGGGGGGATGCGGGATATTTGGCTGGTGTACAAAATAAGCGTTTCGCAAAACACATAATTTTTGAGTTTGGGTGTTGAAAAATGACAATAGAACTAGGGAAAATTCTTGGTATGGATTTTTCTGAGTCAAGAAATGTGTGTAGCTGCCGATCCTCACAGAATGAGACCGAAGTTGTCGAGAACCCCCCCAACCCCGCGCTAGGAGGTTCGGTTCTATTTGTTTAGGTTAGGGTAGGTATATTTGGTTAGGCTAGTTAGATTTGGGTAGGTAGGTTAGATTGGTTAGTTAGGTTATGGACAATATCGGTGGGTCAAGCCCATGGTAGGTTAGGTTAGGTTAATTTTGGGTAGGCAAATTCTCTAGATATAAGGAAAGTTACCCTAGATCTAGGGAAAATTTATTCCCCCTCCACAACTCTGAAATTTCGTGTTGCCGATGCATAATTTGTGTCTCCCACCCGAAAAATCCATTCCCACAGATCCTAAACTTGTTTGGGGGGGGGGGGGAAAGTGGGAGAAGTCTTTATGGGAAAACACTATAATTTTACCCTAAAAAAGCCCACTAAATAAGGGCGGAAAAGGAATCTAGAATTTTTCCAACAAGGAAAGCATAAGCAAAAGAGAGTATGATATGATAATACTCATGGACAGGCTCTTAACTTAATTACTTCCGCTTCATGACAGCAGAGCGAGGGACGTTAGAGAGGGTGGTCTAGTTGAGAGCATGAGCGCATGGTGAGACTGAGACGGGGTTGAGTACCTCGACGTCCCCAACCATGCCATCGGAGTCTGGCAACTTGGCACAGGGCCAGGGGCGGGCCGCGTCAAGTTCTTAGCCTCTTGTTTGGTCGAAGCAGAGGGAGAAGGTGGCCTCCGGGTAGATTGTCGGGACCTGGAACTTATCCTTCAAATCCAATTTCGCTACATCCCATAGACCACTTTCATCCAGTTGCTGTAGCAAGCCCGCTGGAAGTGATCAACTACAAAATCCTGGCAAATGATCAACTTTCCCCTTTACAAGTTGATCTTGTCCGCCCCGGCACAAACCTCTTCCATACATTTAAAACGTTTTGATATCAGGACGGAAACTTGTGCACGCTTCTCTCGAAAGGCACAGCTGTCTGCTGCCACCATAAGGAGGCATGAATTGGCATATCGCAAAATAAATCATCAGAAACAACCCAAAAATCTTCAAGTACTATATATATCTCCTGTGTTTACATCCCTCTGAATCTGCGGGCGGGAGAGCTTTCCCTATTCCTAGTCCCCGAGCCTGATCTTGATTTTGGCCGCATCGTCTGGAGTTTTTTGAGAACTCGGGATTTGCAGATTTTGATTGCGGATTTTTTAAAAGCGCTGATGGATGAAAAAAAGTGGACGACGTTTTGTTGATTACTGTTAATGGCTATGATTTGATTGCATTAAATCAGGAATGAGAAATGGTCTGGACACTATTTAAGCAAAGAAAAAAATATTTTTAAGAAGATAATAAACGCTGAACAGCTACACTTTTAACGAGATCTGTCTCAGAGAAAATCCCCTGCCCTATATACCCCTCTCTCTCTTCCTCCTCCTCTCTCTCTCTCTCTATATATATATATATATTATATATAATATATATATATATATATATTAATATTATATATAATAATATATTTTGGAAACAAAAAACTTCGAGATTTTTTTTGAGAGAAAGATGCGCTAGTTCGAAGAACGTCAGATCTAGACTGTTCTTCAGAAAAAACAGTCAGATCTAAAATTTGGGGGTATTAAATTACATATGATCAAAACTTTTACCTAACACACAAAAGACTCCCCTGCTCCGTATACACAGAATTTTTTTCTGTAGTTTGCCCCTTTCGTTTGTAGGGCAGCATTTCACGTGGTAGGTCCAGCAATAGCCCCCTTTTCATGTTGGGACTGATCGAATCTCCTGGTTCGATTTTCCCAGGGTGGCAATGCCCCTGGGGGAAACGCCCCCTGCTCATCACTGACCGCGCCAAGATTCTTTGGGAAAAAAATCAAATGTGAAGGAAAAAAGTGGTTTTTGAGTGACATCCGAGCCCCAAGGAAAGGTAACCTTTTAAAACATGCTTTTTACAAGTTCCCATAATTCGATGCTCGAACATTACCTAGGTAGTTCTTTATAACAGCCAAAAGCTCTTCCAAGCAGCTTTTTTCCAGGGCATTTAGGCTCTTTCATCACATCTTTGAGTATTTTACGAATTTAGGGCCTTTGAAAACCCCTCCCTTTTATTTTGGGCTCAGATACAGTGCTTTAAAAACTTTGCTAAAAAATACAAAAGCCAGCACCATTTTGTTTCCAGGTCTTCACAAAATTTTCTTTAACCCGATTTTCGATGCAATGGGGGTAAGTACACCTTTTCACTTCAAAAAGAGGTTTGTACATACAGTTAAAACCTGCCAGGTGAGTCTTTCGGTCGTGTGGCCATTCCTTTTGTTTGTAATGTTTGTGTCCTCTAGAGCCCACAAACAAAAAAACACATGGCTTTGAACCTAACTGGGTCCTAGAAGAAGGAGTTTACCTTCAGGTCCCCCCAGATTCCATGTGTTTTCATTTTTAAAACAGCAGATAAGAAAGTTTTTATAGTTTCATAAGTTTCAAAATTTTCATGGCCATGCGCAATTGAAAAAATCGGAAGTTTTTTCCTTTATGCAGAAGAACGGCTTTAGCGTGTTTTTTCCTAAATCATAACAGCCGCCACTCACTTTTACATAAGTGTGAGACTCACAAAGTTTTCCAGAGTTTCCCAACATAAAAGCAGTAACAGAGCTTTTTTCCATTTTAAAGAAGCTTAAATTTCTTGTCTACGAGAAACGTGGTGATGAGAACTCCTTTTTGTAGCAAATTCCTTTCCCTTGAGACGAGACCCAAAGGACTTCTTTTTTTCTCCTTGGGTAGACTAGGTCCCTAGAAAGGTCATGTAGCTTTTCGACTATGTTTTTGGGTTTCCCTGTTGCTGCCATTTTTTTAAAAAGTCTGAATGGGATTTCCTCTCGTTCAACTGATTTTTAACATTGCAATTTGGGAAACTTTTGGAACGGGGAGATCAGGACCATGGGGCCAGTTTGATGGCAGAAGGTACGTCAGGATCCCTGTTTTAGCTCGCGTTTTTACTGAAATCCTTTGATTTTAGTGAGGCAGAAGTAGCAGTCAGTACTGTGATCCTTTTTTTAAAGCCAGCCATTGGGATGCCGAATGCCCATGCCTAATGGCCGTTTCCCACGCATCCATTCTTTCAAGGGGTTCACACAGGGGTTCATGTGTGAGGGGCCCACTTTTTTATTTGATCACCATACCCCCTTAAAAGTAATGCAGATAAGCTGCTTTAAAAATTCTTTTAAGAGGTTTTTCAGACTGTGGGGGGAAAAAAAAATTCCACATATGTAACAAAAACTGTCCGTGCATTAACACATTTACGGCGCTCCATCACACCCCGGTAAAAAGGTCTAATACGGTAAACAACTAAAATTGGACTCCCTAAATAAAAACACATCATTCTGCAAAGTAAAAAAAAGTTTAAACATATGCAATAGCTGTAATCAGTGGGTACAAATGTACTACACAGCCTGCTAACCCCTCCCCAATACGCAGCCGCACCCCTCCCCTGCTCCTGCACAAACCACACTGACTAAAAAACACGCATGCCCTAAATGGGCTGAGAAAAGAAAAGATTAAGAGTTTAAAATGAAAACATTGGTAAAAACCATTTCTGCGATTTTCCCCATATTTTTTCAAAATTTGCGTCTGGTTCCAAAAACTGGACGTGATAGATTTAAATTTGAACATCAGTTTCGAGTTCAGCAGGGTCGTTTCCCATAATCAGCTTCATTTAGCCGAACCTATCTCAATTTTTTTTTGTGACATGAATTTTTATACGGATAAAAATAAGATAGATTAGGTGCCAATAAGTGCTGGTCCTTTAACGGCACAAGGAGGCGTAAAATAAAAAAACGTTTTATCTAAAAAACGTATTAGCAAAAAAAAAAACAGATGAGCTTAGGGTAGATCTCGTTGAGCTTAACAAAAAAATTATGCCATTTTTGGTCTAGGGTCAATATTTTTAAGTAAAAAATTGGTAAAGCAATAAAGAGGTCTGACATTTTTAAGCTGCCAACCAAATTTTGGGAGAGTTTTATTTCCTACAGACGTAAAAATGATCTCAAAACCAATTTTAAATCTTGCAACAAAATAATTTGTTCTATATATTTTTTCACAGAACCCCCCAGTCAAAGAATTTTGAAGTTTTTTTTATGTAAAGAAAGCATTTCCCGTAAGATACGGAAAATCAGAGCAGCAAAGTTGTAGGCTCCAAAAATTTCCCGCCCTATACTCGGTCCAAATCCGCTTTTTCCCGTATTTAACCCCCAAATGCCAAAAACGTGTTGTGCCCCCGGGAACTGTGTGAACGTGCAACCGTAACCCACAATTTTTCACATTTTTAAGTAAAAAGTATTTCATCACAAGGGGGCAGTAGTAAACAGTACCCGATGGATGGAAGGTTACGAGGAGGCCGACAAATATAACTCGTCACAGGCACCTGTCTTGACTTTTACTCTTGTCTCTTCTTCTATTGGAATAGTGACACTATTTTTACGGCTCAGTCTTCCGAACCCCTCCTTGGGAAAACCATGTCCCCGAGAAAACTGTCCCCTTTCATGTAAAAAAGCCAAAGTTGAACCGACTGTGAACATGGGGAAGGTAATTAATTAAATCATTACGAAAATAAAAAAAAATAAATAAGGTTTTATCCTTTTGTCTGTTAAAACATCATGCGACCCAAAAAATTTATCCCGGGGTTTATTTCCTTAGTTTTCTTTTTTATAGGGGGTTTCAGGCGGGTTTTTTTTTTTCCCCGTGGTCTAGTCTCTAGTTCAGTGGGTTTCTTAACCTTTTTTGTGCTCTACCCTTGAGATCTCATAATTTTTCTCGTAACCCCGACAGAAAAAAGTTAATTAGGTAAAGAACCTTTTATTTTTCTAAAAATACAAACACATAGAACAATTTTACATTTCAGTGACTCTTTTGTTGTTGCATTTCATAATTATGATGAGAAAAAGAGTTCCCGAAATGCCCCCACGCATGTCGTCACTTGCATCCAGACGGTTCCCAACCTTTTTTTTTGAGGGTTTAGTAGTGTTGAAAAACGCATAAGAAAAGTGGTTTTAAAAGGCACAAGACCCCCAGACTTTTCTTCTAACTTGGGAAAGTTTGAGTTGTGACACCAACACATATCTAGCTGCATTTTGGGTTTTGTCGGCCTGCGCTCAACAAGATCATCTTTCAAAATATTACTGTTTCCCTGGAATCCAGGTTGAAAATTATTTGGATCCCGTATCCATCTGTGCCACAGAAACCCCGTCCCTGATGAAAATCCCTGGAAGGAAGGAACAGCCCTTTAAATCTCTTTTCACTTCAGAACGATGGGCACTTCCTCTGCAAAAGCAGCTTTACTAAAGAAGTTAAGTTAGCAAAATTTCTTTCTCCAAGCGCCCCCAAACCCAAAATTGGGAAATTTTGGGTAAAAAGGGAAAAACTTCTCTGACAGTTTTCATGTTTTCCCTTCTTTCCCTTTGGGTGGGAGTTCACCCCGTTTTAAGTGGTGAAAACATCTGTCAGGGATGCAAGGACAAATGAAAACCCCCGTTTTTAAAGGGTCGCAATGTCATGCCTTTATTTTTAAGAAAACCCCTTTATTTTTTTCGGTAGTTCGAAGCCGTGTAAAATAGTACTGGAGCCCCCTCACTTCCGTTTGGAAAACAGGAAAAACTATGTTCAGTTCAATTTCTTCACAAAATGATTGGGAAAAAACAAGACAAGACAGACCAAAAAATTTTTAATATATAATTTAAAACCCCCTTATAAATGATATTAATTTTGGTCGCATGTTGTACCCCCAGGGTAAGGTTTCTACCCCCTGGTGGTACAGGACCCCAGGTTAACAACCACTGCTTATTTAAAGACTCGCCAGAGTACTTTTTTGTCCGTCGTCGAGAGCCCCAAACACCCCCAGCTGCCCGCAACTTCCCCTCCCACTGCAAATGTGGGAGGGCACCAGGGGGAAGTAGCCCCAAATTAAAATTTCGTATCCTCAACATTCCGCCTGGAACCACGAGCGAGGGGCCAGCCATTCAGCCCCTTTAGAAATAACATACAAGGCCAACCACCTGGGCCCCAAGGAAGATAAAAGCCCCAAAAACGAACAGGTATAAAAAAAAAAATAATTTAAGATATTAAATTAGGCGGGTGGAGTCAAAAGCTTTTTCGTTCGTCAAGTCTCCTCTAACGACTTTAAGAGAGCTCGCACGCTACTCTAATCCTGAGACGGAAATGAAAGACTGAAGCGATTTGTTGAAATTTTTTTCGGGAAAAAAAAAACCGTTACCGTGGAAAAGTTCGTCGACGGGGTGGGAAAAAAGGGGGAAGCAATGTTTCCATAAATTTCAAGAACCCATTAGCAAAAAGAGAAAAAACGTTATGGGAAATAAAAATAGATTTCAACAGGCTGCCCTGTGGTATAAGCGATTTAAATTCCATTTGATTAAAAAAGGGCCCAATTTTAAATTTGTTTTTTTTTGGGCTAATTTCCCGAAAAAAATATCCAGAAATTAAGTGAAAATTGATACATGCGTAAAAAAATCTTGCGGAAAAAGAAATGTACATTTTTCAAAGTGGAATACGATCCTGCGACACGCCTCCCCAAAACATAAAAAATATGTAGCCCCATAAGGATAGAGTATGGGGCATCAAAAAGCGCTGGTCATTGAAAAAGGCACAAGGGTGCGCAAAATATAAAAATTATATCTAAAAAATCGTTAAATATATATAATTAAAAAAGAAAAAAGATAGATCTTGGGTAGTATGGTTGAGCTTAAAAAAAAGGATGTGCAATTTTGGTTAAGGGGAAAGTTTCATAGTAAAAAATAGGGAAACGCAATAAAAAAAGGGAGTGTTTGACCATTTTAAGCTCCCCAAAAAATTGGTAGAGTTTTTTTGTCCCCACAGACAACAATGATCCCAATCACCAATTGTTTCATCTTTCGAAGAACAATAAATAATTGTTTTATATATTTTTTTTTCGCAGAAACCCCCCAGAGTCAAAAAAAAAGGGTTGAAACTTTTTTTATAGTAGAACGCATTTCCCGTTAATACGGGAAAAAATCACAGAAGAAAGTTGTAGACCCAAAAATCATGTCCTCTAAAAAAGTTCCCAAAACCCCTCTGTCCAATTTTAGACCCCCAAATGCCAAAAAATGTATTGTGCACGGCAACTGTGTGCAACGTGCACGGAAAACTGTGGCAACGTGCACACCGTAACCCAAATTTTACCCAACTTTATAACATAAATAAAATGTTTAAAAAACACCCCCCGGGGGATATGTTGTTAAAACCCTTATCTGTGTGTTGTAAGGTAACAGGGGTCACAGCTATTTAGATAAAACCCCAACGCTTTCCCCCCTTTTTTGGTTATCCTTTTTTAGTATGGTTTTTTTTACGGATAACGGATTCACTCCCCTGTTGATACTGGTTTTACAACCTGTAAGGGGTGATTGCCGGATGACGCCCCCTTTTCGGGTGGTAAAATGCTTTTTTGCCCAGAGGTACAAAAGTCAAAAAAAAGTTGGGGAATGTATTTGGGCTTAACGTGGTTCGAACGGTTCTTACGTAATTTTTTAGTTTTTTTAGTGCCAAAGGGTTCGAGTAAAACCCAAAATACTACAAAAAAAATATATATTGTATATATTGTACACGTGAAGGTTTTTTTACATTAATAATGTCACGCTGTTCGTTAAATAACGGCCCAAAGAAACTAATGTTAATAGACAGGCCGGGAACAATTTAAGTCGTGACAAGGTACTCTCACACCTCCTGGGCGTGGAGTACAAACAGACACTCTAAAAAGGTGTCGTGGAGGAGCGCCCTGTAAGGGCGTCTCCTCGTAATCTCTGTGTTCTGGCTTGCGTCTGCCGCATATGAGGAAAGCGGGCCCGGGAAAGCGTTGTTCCGGTGAGCCTTTGGTGAAGGTTTTACGTCGTGGTTCCCAAAATTCAATACCCCGTCATCATGATGGGACGGCTGGCTGCTTGGGTCAGCTAATGTCATCAAAAGGGGGCAGTTTTTCAGCATCCCTAGGGCCAGTACAAACACCCAAAAATTCGGACATCCTGTCTTAGATCGATTAACACATACATATATAACCAGTCGTTTAATATCGCTCTTCCCCTTATAACAAGCGTCCTCGCATGTATAAAGGACATGTATACCTAACTGGGTACATAGTTGTGTAATCTATACCGATTCTCAGTGTGCCAATCCTTACAAATACCTATACAAGGTGAGGGTCTTACATAAAAAAACATAGCTAAAGAGGAATGTTGGTAGAAACAGGAGTAATGAATAATGACTGTGCACTTAAGGTCATCAATAAAACTGGTAAAATACTTGACAACAGAAATCTAAACATGAGTATTAGAATACAAAATGAACTTAAAGTCTGTTAGTAATGTTTACTATCCTGCAAATATTTAAGAAGTGCGTTTGCCAAAACTCATACCGCGTAGTCACTTTAATAACACTGGAAGTGTGGAGTGAAGATAAAAAACACAGCAGGGCCTTGAGAACGTGAGTACATAGCACTGGCATAGGCATAGGAATAGGCCACTGGCATTCTTCTCTTTCACTCTCACCCCCTCCTCGCCCTCTTAATCTTATCTGACGTCACTTCCCCCAGCGCGGCCTAAAAGGGAGGTGACGTTAACCTTTTCTCTGTCCCTTTTCGGGCCGCAGATGTTTAAACTTTAGACCGTGAGATGTTTAAAACCGATAAGAGTTTAGGACGCTGGGTTAGGACGAATCCTCAATCTCTATAAGTAGGGGCCCAAGCTGTTGATTTTGTTTTCTCATTTAGATTTTGTTTTTCATTTCTGATTTTTGTTTTCTTCATTTCTGATTTTTGTTTCCTGCATTTTTCACGGGAAACAAAGCACTGATTATAACCACATATTTTAATGTTTTTCTATCACATTATTTTGGTGAACATACATATCATCAAAAAAAAAACGGTAAAATGGCCAAAATATAAAAAAAAAATCCGAATCTCTAATACCATGACCGTTGTGCCCCCGCGACTTCCCGGCCTGCATCAGTAGCTCCTGACTATTAAATGTCCATCCCTAAACAATGTGCATAACAGTGGAATTGTGCCGCCCAGGAAATATTGATGTGCCATCGAAAAGATCAACTTTCATCATAGATTTGATTTGGTAATACAGCAACAAACACAGGAGGCGCGAGAGGGAAAAAACCAGGCAAGCGCCACAGACTAGAACACGGAGAAAAAACGCTGTTATTAGTTGTTGTGTACTTTCAAAAATGCCATACCACTCAATCAAAGAAGATATTATGTATTTTTTTTTGTCTTTCTTGTTAGAGCTTCTAAAACATCTACGTGTAGGTTTAGAATACCGAGAGATGGATAATCATGGCATTTTGAAAGAAAAATGACAATAACGGCGTTTTTTCTGCAACTTGTCAGACCACCCTATCGCCCGCAGCCTATTAATACTTCTCTCCCACAACGTTGTCATTGTAAAAGCCAACCTTAAAACGTATTGACTCAAACTATTGTTAGGAGGTAGTTAAAGGCATGTACTTCCCGCGAACATCATAAAAAAACAACCATTGTAATCCTCGGAGCGTAGAATAGCGTGACTTGAGTAGCCAGAGACAGGTTCACCGGCTGCGGTGAGGCACTCGCCTGGTGTTCCTCTCACTCTGGGCATCACACACAGGCAGCTGACAATAAGTGCGCGTTTTAACGTGATTACTATGGTAACATCGACTTCACTCCAGTGTGAAAACCGGACCTGGTGTTGGTTTCCAAGGATCAGGGCTTGGGTGAAGAGACTGCAAAACTATAACGGTTTACTGACTGGTTATTTAGCACAGAGGGACATAATGGCCATGCTAGGGAGTAGTAGGCCATCAGTAGCAGTGCGCTCGGTCAACTACCCTCTGTATAACGTGATTTGTAACCTTAGTGAGAACCTATTGTTTACCTATACCCTTATTGTACTGGTAGAATAGGCTTTGGGGAATACAATGGTATGCGTTACTCCGTGTGTGGCTGGGGTGGCGCGTACCCGGTGTTCCCTCTTAGCTCCTCAGATATTACATAGCAAAGGCAAATAATACTGAAAACACGTGTGATCATTCATAGTAAAAAAAATAAGATTTGAAAGTATACTATAAGATTAAAAGTACCTTAAAAATATAACACACTAATGTGTGCAAACGCAGAATAGAACACAAGCTTGACAGTTTTTATTTGTAGAAAAAAAAACATAAAAATGCTCATATTGTATGTATTCATTATATATATTAAATATAACAAGTAATTCAGTATCCATAGTGTGTATATACAGGGTCCCCGCCTCTCATGCCGCTGTCACCACTGAATCCAAGAAAATATGATGTCCAGTTTTTCACTGCGTACATCTACAGCAAGCCTGTACAACCTGCGGTCCTCTAAGGCCGGGTTCACACGAGACACTTTTTAATGGTCAGTGGCCGCCACAAAAAAATGGTCAAAATAGAACACACGCATCTCTATGGCTGCATGCACACGGGCCACTTTTTTGTGGCGACCACAAAATAGTGGCGAGTCGTGGCGGGCGGATCCATTTTTCTGACCACACCATTGTGGCCGGCCACCGTGGCCAACGATAGAAACCGTGTTTTCAAATGGCAGCATTCACACGAGCCACTTTTGGTTGCCACCACCCTGCCACCCGCTGCTTTCTCTGTCTCGATTTGTCCTTCACAGAGTCAACTAGTGTGCGTGGATAATCACTGCGCGCCTCCGAAAAGGGAATGTTTACACGTATGACGCACCTTATACATAACAAAATAATGTAGAATATCAACACTTAAGGCGTTTTCTGCGGGGGATTTTTGGTTGCAATCGGAAAATTTTCGGTTGCAAACGGTCACAACAACAACAACAAATGTTTGCGGGTCGGGCCAATCATCTTCCCTGGATGGTTGAACAGGGATCGAAATTTGAGCAACCGAAAATTTTTCGGTTGCAATCAGGATCCCCGCAGAAAACGCCTCTACAATTGTAGTTAGTATTTCGTTGCGTAGCCCTTCCTCTTGATGACCCTTTGAAGGCGACGTGGTACACTGTCAGCAAGACAATTTTGCACTGTTCTACGGTAAGCTTCAGTCCTTTAAGCTTGTAAATTTCCTTATTATTGATCCCAGCCTTGTAAAGATCAATGATTGCTTGAATCGTTGTGCCATCCGTATGTTTTCCACCCATTATGTAATCCAGCAAAAACAGGCAAAAACACGGGATGTAGGGGATAGTGGTGGGCGTATGGATTAAAATATCGATATTTTCGTACCCCTTTGTATCTAAAGTATCGATATTTTTTTTTCTTGGTATGATTTATGATACTCAAGAAGATACGCAAAATTTGTAAAAATATACAAGAATAAAAAAAATGTAACATCCAAATACATTTTTTACCCCGGGAAAACCCCCTACGTAGTGTTTTTTTGGGGGGGGTTTGCGGCGGTAATTTCAAAATGGTGGGATGTTGACTCAAAAAAAGGATTTGGGCGTAAAGGGGGCAGTGATGCCAAAAGGGGAAAAATTATAGAACTATTAAATTTTTTCTATCTGGGGAGCAGCCAGCCCCACGCAAGACTTGTACGAAATACACTTTCAGTAAAAATAAAGAGAAATGACCAATTTTGGGGGTCAAGAGATTTTAAAACATCTCTAGTGATATTTTTTAAAAATAAGGCTGTAATAGGAATATAGCTGTATTTGTTTTTGATAGTAATAGAAATATATTTAGTGAGAGGAAAAAAATAAAGACGAGTGGAGAAAAAAAAGTGTTTGGAGGAGGGTGGGATACTTTTAAATGGGTTTTTTAACTCTATATATACAAGACACGTGCATGTTTGGTACATGCGGTTATTTAGATTTTTTTTATAGATTTAGATTTAGTTAATTTTTTGAGTGTTGATGAAAGTTATGACGGAAGATTTTGATAAAAACAGATTTTAATGGGCTGCGTGTGTCTTGACTACGAAACGGGAATAATATGTTTTTTTTTGCATACTATGTGTTTTTTTTTATTTGATTTAGGATTGATTACAAGTAAATTTTGGGGGGTTTTATTCATGGTTTAAAGGGAAAAATGTGAAGAGGGAAAAGATATTTTAAATAGACCCCATAGAAGCAGAGTAGTTAGGATTAAAAATACGATCTTCACTACCTGGTGGGAAGTGCTCGTAGCCGAAACCCCGTTGAAAACACGCGCACTTTTTGCCCCACTGGGGCATTTTTTGGGTACAAAATCCCCCAAAGATGCCGGATAATTTTCGCTCTTGACAGGGCCCTTACACATCTAACATCACTGTTTTAATCGTTTGTGGGGATCAGCACGCCCCCCGTATTTTTGACTTCAGAAAATTTAGCAAGGGGAAAAGACTGGTGCAAGGAAACCAAAAAAACTAGAAGAAAAGAGGCGACCTCTCAAAGGAAGACAACTCCGCTAAGAAAACAACGCTTCAGATCAAATGGTTGAAGGAAGTCACTTAGCGTGTTCATGTATAAAACTTCAGTTCGGGAAAACATTTTTAATTGTCCCCTGCAATTATAATACAATATTGTAAATATCAGTTGTACCCATTTCCCCATTCCCTTTCATACTAAAATATTGACAATGATGAACAGTGGGTAAAACCTTTATTACCTTTCCTTCACTGTATAGTATTTCACATGGACAAAGAAAGTGAAAAATATTGGGAAAGGGTCAATGTTTAACTCGTTATATAATTACTTTTTCTGATCGTCTTTAAATTGGTCCCTAAAGTTCATTTTGTAAAAAAAAGTTATGTGCATTTCTTATTTTAACATTTTTTTTTATTTCATGTAGGGACAGGCGCGGGGATTTGGCATTGTACTAGGGACACGTTGGGGGACTTCATGGTTTCTGTAGGATATTTGGACCAAATATGAGTGTTTGAATTGGCAACACTAGCCGCCGCGCGCGCCGCGCTCCCAAACCTTCTTTTCCCGAGCCGTGGGTGGAAGCACGCTCGCGCGGTGTTACCCGCTATGCAGTAAACTTCCCACCCGGGAAAGTTTTGCGCGGTTTTTCACGAGTTTCTGCCGAACCTCTCCCCTTGGAGCGCTTCACGATCCAAGGCAAACCTTTAAAGGGTTGGGCGCGTAGGCTCATTACATGAGGGGGCCCCCTTTAAGGGGTACGGAAAGGTCTGTGGGGGGGGGACGCATACTGAAAAGTTTGGGTTTTCCCGAAAAGGGGCCGCGCAGGGCTGGTACGACCCCTTTTAAAACGGCGGCCAGTTTACCCTCCTACGCTGTAGGGTAGTTGCGGGACGAATTTCCCATTCCCCGTCGGTAGCTTGTTTCTGCCTTTGTGGCATCTTTTTTTGTTAGGTTTTTATTAAAACTTTTTTTCTCCCTCGCCCTCCCCTGCGTTTTTTTCTGAGTCATGCCCATCAACGGGGGGCCAATTTCCACTCTCCCCCCTTTTCTAGAGAGGACTATCGCCCACAGTAAAGTAGGGCATCGAACCATCCTACAAGACAAGACAATCTGTTTCTTCACACCGCCTCTCTCCTGACGTCCCCGTCGTCCTACTCCTGCCCCTCACCCTACCAATCCCCCTCTCCCCTAGCTCCTCCAAGAGAGCTGCGCACCCGTGCTTCCACTTCTGTGCTTCGACAAATGCTGTTTTCCCCTAAAACCTTTTCAAGGATAATATTACGCCCCCTTTAAACCACCCTAAAAAGATCGAAACACCTCCCCAACTTGTCCCCTCCTCCTGGGCCGCTTGCAACCCGCGTCCCCGGGTCCCGCACTCCAGCACTCAGACCCCGAAACGAAGCCCCCACTCTTTCCTTTTCCGGGGACCAACTCCGGATGTTGGAAAGGAGCGGCACTGGGCACACCCACCTCCGGGGCCACGTAAACGTTAAAAATAAGCCATTTTTAACTCGCTATATAATTACTTTTCTGATATCTTAAATCTTGGGGTCCCTAAGTTCCCTTTAAAAAAAAAACATTTTTGTGTGCATTTCTTGTGTATGCCCCCCTTTTAGCTAGATTTTAAATTTTAAGAAAGGGGCGTAGCCAGGAAAAAAAAAGGGGGGAAGCCACCCCTAAGGGTGAGGGGGGGGGTGGCGAGCGAAGCGAGCCTTATCGCTGGGGGTGGGGGAAGCGCGTAAGCCCCCCAAATTTTTTTGAAGATATGATTTAAATTTGGGGGGCATTTTGAGCCCTATGGGGGGTTTTTATTGGTTCTTTGCATGATATTCAATATATAAAATTAATGATATTAAAAACCATACACTCCTAAAGTAATGTCTGAATTGGGGGGGGCCATGGCCCCATTGGCCACCCTCGGGGCTACCCATGATTTGAAGGGCCCCAAAAACCTGGCGATTACGGTGTCACCACCCCAAAAAGTGGGGGAAAAAATTTTAAAATTTAGAGAATTTTGAGGGTTACGGGGTTTTTAAAAATAAACGACTCGTAACAGGGTTTCTTTAAAATCTTAAAGACCCAGTCAGTACACATCTCCCCCCGTGACCCCCCGGTTTGACTCATTTTCCCGCGTTACATTTGTTTTAACTTTTTTGTTTATTTCATGTAGGGACGGCGTGGAATATTGGCTTGTACGTAGAGACTTTTCTGGTTTCTGTAGGGATATTATGCCAAAAAGAGTGTTAGTTTTGGCAACACTGAGGGGGGGTGAGGGTAGGCTTCAAGCGTGCACTAGTGTACCAGTAAAATCGTCAGCAAAACATAAAAAGAAGTTTGGGGAAATTTTAGGGAAAAAGGGAAGTTTCGGGGTGGGTCTACGGAAAAACGATGGAGAGCACCTGGCAACACTGAAAACCAGGGGTGGGCAACATGTGAATGTAGGGTGTTTTGGCTCAGTCCTGTTACGTACCTTAAAATAAACTGGGGTTAAAAGGAAGCCTACTTTTTTTCTTGAACCCCTTTTTAGTTTGGGTATACAAATAACCATCAAGCAGACTCACCCTTTCTTTACAGAACCCAAGCGATCAGCCATGGGGGGAGCAGTCGCGTGTGGGCCCTCGTGCTCATCTCCCCGACAAGATCGCCCCAATATCCTGGACAGGGTTTCCCTCATGTGACACGCTGGGGGCTTTGGAGGGGCTTAAAACATGCACAAAAAGAATGTAATGAGCAAATGGGGCTTCAAACTGAAAACCATTTAGAAAATATTGGATAAAAAGGTTTCTTTAAATTTTATTTTGAAAATTTTGAGGTACCGTGAAATTTAAAGGGAAATTTTCTTTTTTCTCGTATAAAAACTTTTGATAGTTTTGAAGCAAAAACCCCATTTTAAAAAACAAAAAAATTGTATCACAATTGCGGAAATACTTCCTTTCATCTCTGCTGAAATTTTTTTTCCCCAAAAGTTATTTTTAACCCCTTTTAAACGATATTAAGATTTTAGATGGGCCCCAACATAAATACTACAGTAAAAAGGGTGCAAAAGTTTCCTTTGGGAAACAAAAACCACTATTATAACCAGAAAGGCAAAAGTTCATGGCCATTAAATAATGCCCATCAACCCCCTGGCAATAATTTCAAATATAAAAAAAAGCCTCTTGAACATCTCCTTCCCTTACTCAAGACTGGGCACTTTAAAAGAGCATCAATCACGTCAAAAAGTAAAGTGATTGGACGTTTAGTCGTAGTCTTCAGTAGTGGGTTATTGCTAAGTTCATACTAAAAACTTATATCAAACCGAGACAAAAAAGCGCATTATAGGGGAACTGGTGGCAAAATTTTCATAAATCGAGGTCGAATTAAAACCTTTCGGGGGGTCTGATGCAGGAGTGGGGTTTACGGATTTACTTAGTCCGGGTATGATTACCTCCGAGGATTAATATACGTTCCCCCATCAAAATAGCCCAGCCACAACGCCCCAGCGAAGGGAAAATTTTCCCCCGTAGGGACACGAACGGGTTATTGGTTTAGAGCTGATTTGGGAAAAACCTCTGAGCACCCGGTTTTCAAATTGGTCCATGATAACTTTTTGGGGGTGGCCACAAACTTTACGATATTTGGAAATAACTGAAAATACATGAAACCATAATGTTAGCTGTCTAATATATTTTATTTTTCTGAAAATCCCCTTTACTTTTATTTATAGGGATATATTTATAACCCACCCCTAAAATCTACCGTTTTTTACATATCTTAAATTTAAAAAGGGGATGGTCCATGATTATTTTTTTAAATTGGGCTGTGGCCATGGCTTGAAACGAGTTGGAACCACTGATCTAAGTCTGACCCCAAGACCGTGGGGTATTATAGTTGTCACCAAAATTGGGGTTTTTCATCCGTGGGGTATTTTTCTAGCGCGGCTAGCAGAATGGTGGGTGGGGTACATAGTTGCCTAGCCACAGCCAAAACCCGATCTTGGCCACTGATCCAGCACAACCATAAAATTTTTTTTTGGCTGCCTAGCGGGAATTAATCTAGGCGGGCCCAATCTCCTGACTCCCGTACAAGTTTTTCAGGAAGCTGTATGTTGGGGGTGGAATACAGCACCCACGCCAGTTGTTGGGGGGGATTACAGCAGCCACAGCCAGGTGAGATAGTTTTGGTGATCCGGGGCTGGTATCGATTGGCCACTGCCCTCCTGTGTCAAGTTTGCAGGGTCCAGGCCTGGAGGTTCAATGCAGGGATGCCACAGCAGGAGGGAAGCCCGATTGGCCAGAGGGGGTATACCAAATAGTATGGCCGAGATATAACAATACACAAATTTTGGACACAAAAAAAAGCCCAAAAATTTAGACCGAAATTATTATAGATAAAACCAAGGACCTCTCAGAACTCCTCAGAGCATGAAAATAAAAAAATCCGGGGGTTACAGCGCCCCCCCAACCCCACTGGAGGTTCCCTCGCTACGGGGGTCAGCCCGGTCGCTCGGTGGTTGGCGCCCTATTTTTTATTTCAAGAGCTTTTTTTTTTTTGTTGACATCCCCGGTGTTTATACAGAGGTTCTTCAGCGATAAGCTCCATTGTATTTTCCAACTGGATTTTTTGTATTAGGTCAAAATTCGTTTTAGTGACCCTGCTATTCTCAGAGGTATATGAGAGTTTTTAAAAACCCCGGGAGATTTGGGTGTCAAAAAAGATCGAGGATGCGTAACTATAGTTTGCAAAGGGAAATTTAAGCATTAAATTTTCACTTCTCGGAGGCGTTGAATAAAAGGGAAAACTAAAAGACTAAGAGAATGACCAGAAAACCAAAAAAAAATGCACGGGAGGGTCTACATGTAAATTATACATTTTTCTGAAAAAATTTTTTGGGGGGAATGGTTCACATTTTTTATGTAACTATTCTTGGCATGTCACATTGTCTATAGATTCGATCTCCTGAAAATAGGGGAAAGGGGACACACACATATGGAAAATGATTTTGAGGGCCTGTGTTCAGACCCTTCTTTTGGCGTAGTGCAGCTTAAAAAGGGGTTAAAGTGGGCTGTATCAAACCAGGGGTAAGGTGGCCCTTCACGCTGTCTTGACCCCTTGCACGGGCAGGGGCCTTCCACGGCTTGGGCTGCTGCTGCACTATGAAAACAAAAACCCCGTCGGGTTCCCGATGTCTTTGGAAGCTCTCCGATCCTGCATGGAAGGCCCCTTTTGGGGGTAGATGTAACCCCACTCTTTTTTAAAAATTTAGGGGTCTGGAAAGGTATCCCGATAAATTTAAAAAATTTTTGTGGACAAAAAACTACGTTACTGGACTTTTAATCTTTTTGGGGGTATTTCCAGGGGGGGGCCGTTTTGCATTCCTGACATTTTTGAACATCACTCCCATCTCCCTTCCCATGGTTTACAGTATAAAGAATACCGTTTTTTTCGTAAAAGTTTGTTCTATAATTTTCAAATAAAAAAATTTAAAATACACTAAAGAAATGCCATTTTAAGGAAGAAATATGCATAAAATTAAAAATATTCACTTTTAATTCCCATTTATATTTTGCGAGAAAAAATTTTACATGAAACTATCAATAGAAGAGGAATGGTTTTTAGTTTTTATTATATATTTCGTTTTTTTTTTTTTTATAAATAATTATACTATGCATAAATTAGCGTTAACTAAAAAAATAACCCTAAATCGGGAAAATTACCCCATTGATGATGTATTTTTTTTTTTTTAAATGAATTTAAAAACCCTCATAAATTGCGTTAACTAAAAAATGACATCAATCGGGAAAAATTTCCCGATTGAGTAATGTTTTTAGTTACGCTATTTTTCTGGCTCTAATTTATTTTTTCAAAAAAAAATATTCATGGTAGCTAAAGAAAATCCGCTTCATTGCTAGTTTTTATGTAAAAAATTTTTTCGCAAAAAATTAAATGGCGAAATTTTTTAAAGGGAAAATTGATTTATTCATGATACTTCTTCATTCCTTTATAAAGACATTTCTTTACTTTTATTTTTCGTTTTTTATTTGATTATATTATAGAACAAAAATTTAGAAGTACGTGTTGCTCGGGGTTTGCAGTGATTACCGGGTGGTTGAGGGGGGTTTATCCGAAGGAGAAGCGAGCACTTTCCCTAGGTGTTTATTCTAAAGAAAGAGATATTCGGGACCACCCGGAGGGCTGTGTTAGCGGGCCGGTACAGGGCAACGACTGGCGTTACATGGACAGCGGTCTCGCAGGGGGCGCTGTTTGTCATGGTCACATACAGTGTTTTCAAAATAGCATGTTGTGTGGGAAATTTTTAAGAGGCATGAATATTTTGTAGGGTGACGTCTGGGTTTAGTCGCAAATCCCCACCTCCCCCCCCCTTTAAGTCGTACACTATTCGGCGGATCCTTTTCCTTGAGCCTCTAGAACGGCGCGGGATCACAAGAGGTGAATGAAAAGGGGGGTGATTTTCTCGTCCGAGCAAGGGACGCGGGGAGGGTTGGACAGGGGGTTTGGGGCGGGCGGAGGAAAAGGGGGTTTCGCCCCCAGACCGCCCCTGGGAAAACGCACCTCGAAGTCCCTGGGCGTGCCCCGCCCCAAAAGACCCGACCTTGCCCAGCGGTGTGATGTCGGGTCCTGAACACGGATGGTCGGGGCCCAAACACCCGCCTGGGTAGGGGCGGAAAGTGGTCGTACTGAGCCTTGACCTCTCAGCAGGACGACGCTCGGCGACCACAGTCCTCTGTGCGGGCCTGCCCCCCTCCGAGAAGGACCAGGAAGGGCCAGGGCACAGGGCGGACGGGGGCCATAAAATGTCATCGCAGGGGGTCGTCCCCCTAGAGTTGGGGGGTTGCGAAGCTCGGAGACCCCGGGCGAAGTTTCACTGTCATGTTGCCGTTGGGGCCCGGGGGGCCCCCGAGGGGGGGAATGGGGGAAGGGGGTGGGGGGTTTCACCCCCCCCCTTTTTGGGGGGGGCCCGGGGGGCCCGCCTCCGGGCCGGTTTTTTTTTTGGCCCCAA
>JACEEZ010025692.1:335000-352207 GCA_016584305.1 Chionoecetes opilio | reverse complement strand
GTAGTAGTAGTAGTAGTAGTGATATGGGTAACCTTTTCCAATAGCTGCCTCAAGCCAGCTACGTATTTTTCAACATTTCAATAATGACAGTCTGAATATAACCTGAAAGTGTGTGTAGGTGTGTGTGTGTGTAGGTGTGTGTGTGTAGGTGTGTGTGTGTGTGTAGGTGTAGGTGTGTAGGTGTGTGCGTGTGCGTGTGTAGGTGTGTGTGTGTAGGTGTGTGTAGGTGTCCTCTGTCCTCTCTCTCTCTCTTCCTCTCTCTCTCTCTCTCTCTCTCTCTCTCTCTCTCTCTCTCTCTCTCTCTCTCTCTCTCTCTCTCTCTTCTCTCTCTCTCTCTCTCTCTCTCTCTTATTAATGCATTTCACATATTATTTATTTAGAGGTGTTGCTCTTATGCCGGCAGGTGGGAAAGTAAGGCCGTTCACTCTCCTCTCTCTCTCTCTCTCTCTCCTTCTCTCTCTCTCCTCTTCTCCTCTCCTCTCTCTCTCTCTCTCTCTCTCTTACTCTCTCTCTCTCTCTTCTCCTCTCTCTCTCTCTCTCTCTTCTGTCTCTCTCTCTCTCTCTCTCTCTCTCTCTCTCTCTCTCTCTCCCTCTCTCTCTTCTCTCTCCTCTCTCTCTCTCTCTCTCTCTCTCTCTCCCCCCCCCTTGTAACCTCTGTCATTAGTTTCTTTGTTTCATACGCCTTTGAAAAACTTATCGCCAGTTTTTCTTATCTTTTCAAGTTTTACTGGTGAAGTTTTTTAATTACTTCGAAAACATTTCTTGGAATCTAAACTTTATTGCGAAGATTTTTTTTAAGGGGGCTTCTCTATTCTTTATTGTGTATTTCAACCTTTCTTTGGCCAATGCATTAACTTTAACGTGGAGTTTTGTCATTAATTTATCGGTGCACGAAGGGAGGGAAGGGAGGAGAGAGAGAGAGAGAGAGAGAGAGAGAGAGAGAGAGAGAGAGAGAGAGAGAGAGAGAGAGAGAGAGAGAGAGAGAGAGAGAGAGAGTAGTAGGAAGTCGAGAAATAATTATGATATGGAATAGTGATCGTAGCAAGAGAATATTTACAGTATTAGACCAGATTTCCACTTTAATAAGGTAAAACCCAACCTTCTTTCAACCATTCTTGGACGTGATTTCGTTTTCTGCTTTCTTTCTTCATTTTTTGTTTACATTGTGGCTATAGCGCGTGTAGGCCGTGAGCTCCAGGGGCGGGATGCCAGGCTCTGGAGGTTCACTTGAGGGCTGTGATGGTTGGCCCTCGCCCGTGGTAGCGCAGGCAGGATTTTTATAGTGACGCCTGTGATTAGAGGGTCATGCCGCCCCCCTGTGTCCTCCGATACACTCGCAATCGAAGGTAGAGTTAATGGGCAGCATGTGGGTGTTCTTAGGCCACTCAACGATGCAGAAAGATCTGAAGTGGAATTTGGCCCTCATCGGGATCGAACTCGGGTCACCAAGAACGCCACTCGGAGACGCTAACCACTCTACTACCGCCTTCCCTGTCGTTCTGTACCTGTATGTATGTATGTATGTGCGTAAACCAGGAACTCACATTCAAACCTGTGTGTGTGTGTGGAGAGAGAGAGAGAGAGAGAGAGAGAGAGAGAGAGAGAGAGAGAGAGAGAGAGAGAGAGAGAGAGAGAGAGAGAGAGAGAGAGAGAGAGAGAGAGAGAGAGAGAGAGCGAGAGAAAAAAAATATATATATATAACATTTGTTTCCCCTTATTGAGTATCGAAAATCCCAGATGCATTCACGTGTTAAGTATTGGGTCGTTTACTTTACCTCAGTATATTAGAGATGTTGGGTAGAAGGTGTGAAGGGAGCGGAAGGATGGAGGGTAGGAGGAAGGGAAGGGTAGGAGGGAGGGATTAGTAGGAGGAAGGAGGAAGGATGGGAAGGGAAGGAGGAAGGGAGGGGAGGGATGGAAGGAGGAAGGAGGGATGGGTAGGAGGAAGGGAGGGATGGGTAGGAGGAAGGAGGAGAAAGGGGTGGGTAGGAGAGATGGGTAGGAGGAGGGATGAGATTGGAGGAAGGAGGAAGGGTAGGAGGAAGGGATGGGAAGGAGGAAGGAGGGATGGGTAGGAGGAAGGAGGAGGAAGGGTAGGAAGGAGGGTGCGTAGGAGGGAGGGTTAGGAAGGAGAGAGGGATGTGTAGGAGCGAGGGAAGGATAGGAGGAGGAAGGAGCGAGGGAGGGAAGGAGGGGGAGGGTAGGAAGGAGGAAGGAAGGAAGGAAGGAGGGAGGAAGGGAGGAGGAAGAGGGAAGGAGAGACGGATGTGTAGGAGGAAGGAAGGAAGGAAGGAAGGAAGGAAGGAAGGAAGGAAGGAAGGAGGGAGGTGGAAGCAGGAAGGATGGGATGGAAGGAAGGAAGGAAGGAAGGAAGGAAGAAAGGAAGGAGAGGTATAGGAGGCAACGCATAATTTTCACATTGGAGAAAGATTTTGTGTGTCGTAAGGAAAAGTAGTGGCGGGGAATTTTTCGAAAGTGTCGAGTAAATCTTGTAGGTGGTGAGAGAGAGAGAGAGAGAGAGAGAGAGAGAGAGAGAGAGAGAGAGAGAGAGAGAGAGAGAGAGAGAGAGAGAGAGAGAGAGAGAGAGAGAGAGAGTGTTAGTTATCATGAAGACCATTTTTAACACTGACCACCACGCCAATTTATGAATTCCAATTTTGATAATGGAAATATTTTATTACTATAACTTATCTACATTTTATTTCCGCAGACCGTGATGGATGTTATTAGTTTGGACAAGATAGTAGGAATGTAAATGTATTCAATTGAAATTATAAGCAGGGTCAGGGCAGAAAAGATTAGTTAGTAATTTGGATGTGAGCTTGTAATAGTGAGGATGTGTGTGTGTGTGTGTGTGTGTGTGTAGGTGTGTAGGTGTGTGTGTGTGTGTAGGTGTGTGTGTGTGTGTGTGTGTGTGTGTAGCTGTGTGTGTGTGTGTGTGTGTGTGTAGGTGTGTGTGTGTGTGTGTGTGTGTAGGTGTGTGTAGGGGTGTGTGTGTGTGTAGGTGTGTGTGTGTGTGTGTGTGTGTGTGTAGGTGTGTGTGTGTAGGTGTGTGTGTGTGTGTGTGTGTGTGTGTGTGTGTAGGTGTGTGTGTGTGTGTGGTAGGTGTAGGTGTGTGTGTGTGTAGGTGTGTGGTGTGTGTGTGTGTGTGTGTGTGTGTGTAGGTGTGTGTGTGTGTGTGTGTGTGTGGTGTGGTGTGTGTGTGTGTGGTGTGTGTGTGTGTTTGAGAAAGATACAAAAATAACCAGATAGAACTAGAAAAATACATGCAAAAAACACACGCAGTAACAAACAAACAAACATGGATACACAAAAATAAAAAAATAAAAAACATCAAAAAACACAAAAAACAAAAAATAAACAAATAACCAAAATATAAACACAAACAAAATACTACTAGAACATTTTCCTATTTTGTCTTCCTATATTTTCCTTTCTTCCTTTTCTTTTTTCACTTTTAGGAACAGAGTAGATAGAACCAAGTCACGTAACACCAGAGTAACAGTAACCACGGCACATCCTTTTAGCCTGACGAGGGGGGAGAGAGAGAGAGAAAGAAGGGAAGTGAGGGGAGAATGTGAGGGAAGAGTAAAGAGAGAGAGGGGAGAGAGAGAGAGAGGGAAGGGGAGAGAGAGAGAGGGGATAAGTAAGGGGAGAGAGTGAGTGAAGGGGCGAGGGAGAGGGAAGGGATAAGAGAGAGAGAGAGGGAGAGTGTGAGGGAAAGGGGAGAGAGAGGGGAGAAGTGAGGGGAGGGAAGAGAGAGGGAAGGGGATAAGTAATGGGAAGGGTGTGGCGAGGAGCAGAGGGAGGTGTGAGGGGAGTTGTATAGAGTCTGATAAAGCAAGGGGAGGATAAAGGGGAGAGGAGCCTAAGAGGGGAGATAGGAAGAGGGGAAAGGGTGGTGTTCAGAGCGAGGAATGAGTGTTAGTGTTCCTGAATTTGCCAGTGGAAGGGATGATGGTGTGAGAGGGGGAAATGGAGGGAAGGTGAAAGAGAAGGGAAGAGTGTGGGAGGGGGAAATGGAGGGAAGGGTAAGGGTGTGGAAGGGGGAAATGGAGGGAAGGGTAAGGGTGTGGAAGGGGGAAATGGAGGGAAGGGGAAAAAGTGAGGGGAAAGATGTGGCTAGGAGCAGCGGGAAGTTAATTTCAGGAGTATTTTTGATAAAGGGAGGAGTGAGCATAAAGTTTTTTTCTTTGTGTCAGGTAATGTAAAGCAACGTAGGTCGTCAGTAGATGAAAAGAATGCATGGTCAGTGATACATAGAAAAAGAAGTGGTGATGAAATAGAACCTTCGCAGCACAAGAATATCACAGTACAGTCCAAAATAATGATGTGGCACCTCGCAAAGACAGTGGAATGAGGTAGAAAATCAGGTGGTGGTGGTGGTGATAGTAGTGGTGATGACACAAACGTCCTCTTTTAGTGAGTAATGAGTGTTATGACCTAAATAATTAACTTAATGTCACTCGTCATCACTACCACTACCACCACCACCACCACCACCACCACCACCACCACCACCACCACCATCAGGTTAATCACACCTCTCATATATGCATGTGTATGGTTAGAGAACTATCATGACTGTTATTACAACCCACCCACTTCCACCCACCCTTCCACTCAACCACTTCCATCCACTTTTTACCCATCTTCCCACCCACCCACTACCACCCTTCCACTCCATTCCACTCCCACTCCACCTTTTACCCACCCTTCCACTCCATTCCCCTCCCACTCCACTTTTTACCTACCCTTCCATCCACCCAATTCCACCCACTCACCCACCTCTATCCCATCTGTTCCATCTCCCCTTGCCACCTCCTCCTACCCTTCCATCCTGTCTGTTCCATTTTCGTTCACAATATATATTTTTTTTTTACATCACAAAGGACTGGCCAAGGGCAAGGAAAATGGAGGGGTGGGGTGTTGTTCTGTATTTGTTGTGCTTTAGGGTGCGTGTCTGTGCGGGGCGGGGCGTTGTGAGGTGAGGCGAGGCGGGGCGGGGCAGGGTGTGGTAGGTGGATAAGTGGAGTGAGTGGATATGCTAAGTGGATAGCATCATGATACCTTTATTAGTGGCAGGCAGGCAATGCTTGGGTGTGGCTTTGTAAACACACACACACACACACGCACACACACACACAGGCACGCACGCACACACACACACACACACACACACACACACACACACACACACACACACACACACACACACACACACACACACACACACACACACACACACACACACACACACACACACACACACACACACACACACACACACACACACACACACACACATATGCACGCACACACACATTTCCCAAGGAACACTTTTTTTTTCTTTTTTTCTTTTTTAATTCCAACAAAACTTCTCCTCTTCACAAGTGTCTGTTTCTTATACTAATTGATCATAAATAATACTTGATATGAGGCAACTCCATGTCTGTATAGATCTCAGGAAGTACATATTTAGTGTAGATTTGTGCTTCATTAACCCCATGAGGCCCAGAACGTAATTTCCATTGTAATTTGGCTACCATTAGACGATTTTTAGTGAATATAAGCAATATTTGTGCTTACCATAAGACCCGTGGAACCAAGTTTCCGCCAAAAAGTGTATAACTACTCCTAATTATTATCGGATTGAGCTGAAATTTGACATGCAAGTAGTGCTGTCAAAATCAATGGGGGTCGTCGGAAGAAACTTTTTGCGTAAAACAAGCCCTTAATGAGTAATAAGCGTAAACTACTCCTAATTATTATCGGATTGAGCTGACATTCGACATGCAAGTAGTGCTGTCAAAATCAAAGGGGGTTTGTAAAACAAACTTTTTGCATAGAACAAGCCCTTAATGAGTAATTTATGTAATGAGTTAATTGGCTGGAACGTGGCTCGCTGTCACGTTCCAGCCGCAAGAACTGAGCCAAAAGCAAAGGGGCCAGAGGCTGGACGTCTATACTTGATATAGATATGACCTGTTTAGTATCCTTGTCGACTAATTAAAATGGTATATTCAGTTATTTTCGTAATTTTATGGCTCAACTACATACGATTTTTTGTAGCAAAGGAATGATCTGGGCGTGAAGGGGTTACTTATATTGGACTAAATATATCACCAAAACCGTATCCATACACTATAACTCATATACACATAAACGATTTCGAACCTATATAGGCATTCAATTACGTAAAAGCTGTAGCGTTACCATCAAAAGTTTATTTAACCCCTTCACGCCCAGATCTTTCCTTTGCTATATAAAAATCGTATGTTGTTAGCCATAACATTACGAAAACTAACTGAATATACCAAATTAGCTAGTGAATACGGATACTAAACAGGTCATATCTATAAAATATTACTTATATACACTAAAAATCGTCTAATGGTACCCAAATTACAATGGAAATTACGTTCTGGGTCTCAAGGGGTTAATGCAATCAAATGGAAGGTTCTTGACTAGCTTAAAGCGTGGCATAGTTTATTGACACACAGAATCAAAGAGAAAGGTGAAAAGATTGGGATGGAGTTGTATGAGTTGTGAGGTTCCCGAGAGGTCATTTTTAACTCCATTACTATCTGCATTAACTCTTGTTCCTGCTGGCTGTCTGCTCCTCCTCCTTCAGTAGCTACAAAGGGCACACCACCCCATCATCTCCGCTAAAAACCTTGGGAATCACAGGGTTACTCACTTTAATTCACTCACTCACTCACACACTCACTCACTCACTCACTCACTCACTCACTCTCTCACTTCCTCACTCACTCACTCACTCACTCACTCACTCACTCACTCACTCACTCACTCACTCACTCACTCACTCACTCACTCACTCACTCACTCACTCACTCACTCACTCACTCACTCACTCTCTCACTTCCTCACTCACTCACTCACTCACTCACTCACTCGCTCACTCACTCACTCACTCACTCACTCACTCACTCACTCACTCACTCACTCTCTCACTTCCTCACTCACTCCCTCATTCACACACTCCTTCACTCCCTCTCTCACTCCTGGATCATTACTCTCTCATTCCCTCATCCCCTTACTCATTAACTCTCTCTCACTCACTCACTCCACACCTACAAATATAAACACTCGATAATAATTTACACCTTAGAAGGCTTAGATTATGAAAAAGATCTTGGGCTGGTAAGGAGTCAGGAAAAATCGCAGGTCATAGTATCATTGGGCTGTATATAAGGAGTCTATTGGGCTATAAGGAGGCTATTGGGCTATAAGGAGGCTATTGGGCTATAAGGAGGCTATTGGGCTATAAGGAGGCTATTGGGCTATAAGGAGGCTATTGGGCTATAAGGAGGCTATTGGGCTATAAGGAGGCTATTGTGCTATAAGGAGGCTATTGTGCTATAAGGAGGCTATTGGGCTATAAGGAGGCTATTGGGCTATAAGGAGGCTATTGTACTATAAGGAGGCTATTGGGCTATAAGGAGGCTATTGGGCTATAAGGAGGCTATTGGGCTATAAGGAGGCTATTGGGCTATAAGGAGGCTATTGAGCTATAAGGAGGCTACTGGGCTATAAGGAGGCTATTGGGCTATAAGGAGGCTATTGGGCTATAAGGAGGCTATTGGGCTATAAGGAGGCTATTGGGCAATAAGGAGGCTATTGGGCTATAAGGAGGCTATTGGGCTATACGGAATCTCTTGGGCTATAAGGAGGCTATTGGGCTATAAGGAGGCTATTGGGCTATAAGGAGGCTATTGGGCTATAAGGAGGCTATTGGGCTATACGGAGGCTATTGGGCTATAAGGAATCTCTTGGGCTATAAGGAGGCTATTGGGCTATAAGGAGGCTATTGGGCTATAAGGAGGCTATTGAGCTATAAGGAGGCTACTGGGCTATAAGGAGGCTATTGGGCTATAAGGAGGCTATTGGGCTATAAGGAGGCTATTGGGCTATAAGGAGGCTATTGGGCTATAAGGAGGCTATTGGGCTATAAGGAGGCTATTGGGCTATAAGGAGGCTATTGGGCTATACGGAATCTCTTGGGCTATAAGGAGGCTATTGGGCTATAAGGAGGCTATTGGGCTATAAGGAGGCTATTGGGCTATAAGGAGGCTATTGGGCTATAAGGAGGCTATTGGGCTATACGGAGGCTATTGGGCTATAAGGAATCTCTTGGGCTATAAGGAGGCTATTGGGCTATAAGGAGGCTATTGGGCTATAAGGAGGCTACTGGGCTTCCCGGTTAGCCATCTGAGGCCCCGAGGGAGTGATGGAGAGGATTAGGGTGTAATTTGAAGCAGGGAACACCAGCCTCTATACTTAATGTGCTTATAATGGTCCAATGGTTATCTTAAGGCCGTCTTCCTTCCCCTGTACCGTGAGAGGCGTGGGGTGATGGTGATTCCTGGGTGTGGGGTACAAGACTCTCTTTCTATCTCATTCCCCACTCACTCACTCACTTCATCTCACTCACTCACTCCCGTACACCTCACTCACTCCATCACACTCCTTCACTCCTCTCACTCCTTCATCTCCGAATTTATCAACTCCCTCATCTCCTTATTCATTAACTCTTCATTAACTTGTATTAATAAACTTTCCTCCCTCACTCTCTCCACGCCTTCAAACAGAAACACTCAGTAATAACTCTCACCTCAGATAAACACAAAGAGATTAAGGATTTTTTTTCGAAAAGATTCTTGTGGATTAGCAATTTGAAATAATATATTGACAATTAGCTTCCTATTCACCATGTTTGCTTATAATTACTAATGTTTAATCAGTAAAGTTACAGTTTTAATAACTTTGCGATCGGTGATTGAAAACTCGTTATTACCGCCAGAGATTTATTTCCCTCCGCTCCCTTCCATCGTAAATCAAGAATTTGGGAATGACGCTAAAAACTTGGCGGCTTCACCTGCCCGGAACCATAATAACGATGAGACGATGGGTAACATGATGAGACACGTCCTCCTGAAGCACTGTAACACACACACACACACACACACACACACACACACACACACACACACACACACACACACACACACACACACACACACACACACACACACACACACACACACACACACACACACACACACACACACACACACACACACACTGACTGACCCGACTGACCACTCCATACACTCCAACATATACTCAAAGTAATACACTCAGCATGTGGGTGATCTTCGGCCACTCGACGGTTGCAGAAAGACATAGGCACCTCTCGGGGGTCGAACTTGGCACGCCGAGCACGTCACTTTCAGGTTGCTAACCACTCTGCCACCGCCTCCCCAAACTACCTGACTAGCCCACTCAGCAATTACCCAACTTATGCTTCATATAAATATAGAAACCAAACCAGGAGCTATTGCATCACTTTCAAGGTTATGGAAATGTCAGGAAGATCATCAAAGGAATAAAATTCATGGTCTTATCTCTCTCTCTCTCTCTCTCTCCTCTCTCGCTCTCTCTCTCTCTCTCTCTCTCTCTCCTCCTCTCTCTCTCTCTGCTCTCTCTCTCTCTCTCTCTCTCTCTCTCTCTCTCCTTCTCTCTCTCTCTCTCTCTCTCTCCTCTCTCTCTCTCTCTCTTCTCTCTCTCATCCTCTCTCTCTCGCTCTCTCTCTCTCTCTCTCTCTCTCTCCTCTCTCTCTTCTTTCTCTCTCTCTCTCTCTCTCTCTCTCTCTCTCTCTCTCTCTCTCTCTCTCTCTCTCTCCCCTCTCTCTCTCTCTCTCTCTCTCTCCTCTCTCTCCTCTCTCTCTCTCTCTCTCTCTCTCTCTCTCTCTCTCTCTCCTCTCTCTCTCTCTCTCTCTCTCTCTCTTCTCTCTCTCTCTTCTCTCTCTTCTCTCTCTCTCTCTCTCTTCTCTCTCTCTCTCTCTCTCTCTCTCTCTCTCTCTCTCTCTCTCTCTCTCTCTCTCTCTCTCTCTCTCTCTCTCATTTATAGTCGCATTTCCTCTTCGTCGCCAATAAAAGACATTATATTTTCGCTTCTTGACGGCCCGTGGAAAGACGCCAGGCTGTTGAATTCTGCCTCAGGCCCTTTTCTGTCTGTCTATCTGCATGTCTGTATGTATGTAGATGCTGGCTGTCTCCCTGTCTCCCTTTCCTGTCTATGAACAAAGCAAAACCTCTACTTGATTATGCCAGTTCCCAAAAAGTTAAGTTAATAGCAAGAAAGGTTCAAGAGTCGGCTAGTTCAGTACAGAAGGTGTCTTGATACTCCTCTCTTCGGAAAGTTAGGACAGAGTTTTGGATGCTTGATGAAATATAGTCAGGTAGGAAGGTAGGTAGGGATTATAAACGTAAAGTTGTGAAAGGGAGATATGCAAAGAAGGAAGACAGGACATGAACATTGAACAAGCCTCGGAAACTAATAAGAGGTCAGGTTAGAAAGAAGGAGATTAACTGGAGACTTCAAGATAAGAGAGATAAGCCATACACACTAAGAAAAATAGGTGCAACTTTGCACCTTTAAAGGTGCAAAATGATGTCACCTATTTTGCACCTTTAAAGTAATCGTCTAGACCAATTCATCATTCCTGATTTAATGCAGTCAAAATATAGCCATGATCGAGTATATCAACAATATGTTGTCACTTTTTGCATCCAGTCACCCGTTTTTAATGATGATCATCGCTTCCTGATGTGACGTCACCAGCATGTTTCGCGCCACGGCTGGAATGGGGCTGTTGTTTTTCCCGCGCTTTTTTACAAAAGTCATGTTTTTAGGGAAATAAGGCGTGGAAATTAATAATGTTTTGTGGATTAGGTATTTTGAATGAATATTCAACATAATTATGCAAAGAAAAAATGGGTCTGGACGATTACTTTAAGTTAAGGTGAAAAGTTGTTGCACCTCTTAAGGTGCAACCCCCCTTAGGGGTGCAACTGTGCACACTTAAAGGTGCAAAATATGTGCCTTTATTTTGCACCTTTAAAGGTGAAAAGTTGCACTTTTTTCTTAGTGTGTAGGACAGTAGGAACGGGTAACAGAAATAGAGAGACAGTGAGATCAGAGAGAGAGAAGAAAAAAAAAACGAGAAAAAAAGAAAGTGAAAAGAGAAAATAAAGAGAGAGAGAGAGAGAGAGATATCAGAAAAAGAGAGAGAGAGAAGAGATACAAATCAGAGAGAGCGAGAGTATACACTGACCCTTCACCCAAACACTCGAGCACCAGTTTGAAGTGGCAGTGTCGAGGCTGAGGTGCTTAGAAATCGTTGCTCCCTGAATGTTGAGTGTCTCTCCTCATTTCCATGCCTCTTATTAGAGGGGTTGCTTTATGCCGGAGGTGGGGAAAATAACCCCTTCACCCTCTCTCCTCCTTTTCTCTCTCTCTCTCTCTCTTCTCTCTCTCTTCTCTCTCTCCTCTCTCTCCTCTCTCTCTTTCCCCTCTCTCTCTCTCTCTCTCTCCTTCTCCTCTCCCCTTTCTCTCTCTCTCTCTTCCTCTCTCTCTCTCTCTCTCTCTCTCTCTCTCTCTCTTCTCTCTCTCCTTTTCTCTCTCCTCTTCTCTTCTCTCTCTTCTCTCCTCTTTCTCCTCCTCCTCTCTCCCGCGTGCGGGAATTAAATGAAAGGAAGGGATGGGTGTAATAGAGAAAATAATTAAGTGAAACACACACCACACACACACAACACCACACACACACACAACAAAACCCACACAAACAACAACACACACACACACAAACCCCACACCACAAACCCCACACACACACACACCACACAAACACACAACACACACACACACAAATTAGGACAGTTCCACCCCCGATTTCATAACAAAAACAGGATCGTTTTAAATAATTTAATAATTTTTTTTTGTGTCGTGTTTCTGGGAACAAGAGTGGCCCAAAAAAAAGGTGTTTAGGTGTCGATCCTTTCCTCTCTTCCCCTCCTCTCTCTCTCCTTCCTCTCTTCTTCTCTCTCTCTTTCCCCCTCTCCCTCTCTCTTCTCTCTCCTCTTCTCTCTCTCTCCTCTCTCCTCTCTCTCTTCTCTCCTCTCCCCTCTCTTCTCCCCTCTCTCTCTCTCTCTCTCTCCTCTCCTCTCTTTTTCTCTCTCTCTCTCTCTCTCCTCTCTCCCTCTCTTCTCTCTCCCCTCCTCTCTCTCTCTCTCTCCTCTCTCTCTCCCTCTTCTCTCTTCTTCAATAACAAAAAATATAAAGGGCCCGTAATCTTTTTGTTATGAAACTGGTATGGAAGCCTCTAGAGGTGTGTGGTGTGGGTGTTTGGGGTTTGGGGGGTGTGGTGTGTGTGTGTGTGTGTGTGTTTGTGTGGTGTATAACCGCAAAAAAAAAGAGAAAGGGATAGACACATGTTTTTTAATAGTCAGAAATACCAAAACAAACACAGCCCACACACACACACACACACACACACACACACACACACAACACACACACACCACACACACACACACACACACACACACACACACACACACACACGTGCCTGCTTATCCTATCCATCGTCCCATCCCAGTGTTTTACGTCCTCTCAGTAATTCATTGGCACCTCGTCACACTGCCTCGCCACGGACCTCCATCACCTGCCGCCCTTCCAAATAGTCCTGCGCGACCATTGGAGACAGGGAACGCCCGTCGCCTGTCCCTTTATATGCCTGGAACCCTTTTTATCACCCTATTTACGAGCAACCTCCCCAGCCTCCCCCTCCCGCACTCCCCCTGTCCGCCCTTAGCCTCCCCCAGCCTCCCCAGTCTTCCCCAGCCCCCTAGTCTCCCCCAGCCCGTCTCCCGCCCTCCCCAGCTGCCCCAGTCTCCCTCCCGCCCCCCCAGGCCGTAATATGCTGGCCAAGCTCATTTTTTCATCAGTTTACGTCTTTACGTCTCTGTTTTCTATGGGTCACCTCCTCCCCCCCTCCCCTATGTGGGTAGCAGGGAGGGGGGTTACGTTATAGCTGGCAATAGATTTATTTTTCCTTCGCAATCCTGTCCTGTTTATACGCATTGCCGTCGCTAAATAACTGACCAGAGGAGGAGAAAGGGGGCGAACACACACACACACACACTCATATACACCGTCTGGACGACTCAGTTGGTTAGGGCGCCCGACACCATTCTGTCGTCCGGCGTTCGATCCTCAGCCCCGCTCATACCCGCGGATTTTTCCACTAAGAAATTCGGGCGGTTGCTGTGCCCCTTGTGCAAGGGGATGTGTGTGTGTGGTGTGTGAGGTCCCAGCATTACCCAAAGATTGGTAATATTGAGCTCCAAGCTCGCATCGGGAGGGTGAAACTGGCGATCGCGAGCCAGCTTGCGTGGACAAGACCATGGGTGAATAACACAAGTTCCCGCCATGGTTTTACAGCCTTGGAAGTCAGTGATCGGTCCTCAATTTCTACTCTGTCACGTCATTTTGTCTTCCCAGGCAGTCCTCTCTTTCTCCCCTTTTTTTATTGTTATTCGTCAGCTTTTTCCCTGGCAGTGTAGAAGGGCTGACTGACTGACTGACTGACTGACTGACTGACTGACTGACTGACTGACTGACTGACTGACTGACTGACTGACTGACTGACTGACTGACTAACTAAGCTAACTAAGCTCGCGGAGATACCTCGTTATAGGCCAATAGGTCTCCTGGTATTTTTTCTTCCTATGTATTCCATTAAGTCCTCTGTCTTCTTTTGTCGCTGGCATAAAAACACAAGCGGAGGAGAAGAAGAAGAAGAAGAAGAAGAAGAAGAAGAAGAAGAAGAAGAAGAAGAAGAAGAAGAAGAAGAAGAAGAAGAAGAAGAAGAAGAAGAAGAAGAAGAAGAAGAAGAAGAAGAAGAAGAAGAAGAAGAAGAAGAAGAAGAAGAAGAAGAAGAAGAAGAAGAAGAAGAAGAAGAAGAAGAAGAAGAAGAAAGAGGAGACACATTGGAGCGGTCATGGGTGGCTGCAATAATGTCCCTCTGCCTCATACGCCCCTAGCGACCTCCTCCCCCACCCACTCCCCTACCCCCACCCTTCCCCTCCTCTCCCACCACTCCCCTACCCCTACCCTTTCCCTCCCCCACCAAAGCCTTCTCTATGTAAAAGCCTGAGTCTGGGAGCGCGGGATGGACGTGACGTCACGAGCTGAGTCTGCTCCGCGAGTCAGTAGGAGCCGAGCTTTCAGCATGTGAGGATGTACGGGCGGTATAAGATATACTGTTATCTTTGGAAATGTTTGTTCTATAATATTATCAAATAAAAAACCGTAAAACACACTAAAGAAATGCCATTATGAGACTCTCAAGAAATATGCATGAACTTAAACTCTCGCCATTTAATATTTTACTCGCAAACATTTACATGGTGAATACAATAGAAGCGGAATTTAATTAGCTTTCCATTGTTATATTTTGTTTTCTGATAAATGAATTAGAACCATACATAACATTAGCGTTAACTAAATAAATAACATCATCAAACGGGAAAAAATTACCCGATTTCATGACCTTTTTTGTTAGTTAACGCTAATTTATGTATGGTTCTAATTCATTATCAAAAAACGAAATATAGCAATGGAAAGCTAATCAAATTCCGCTTCTATGATATTCTCCATGTAAAATGTTTTTGAGCAAAATATTAAATGGCGAAGAGTTAAAGTTCATACATATTTCTGTGAGTCTCATAATGGCCTTTCTTTAGTCTGTTTTACGGTTTTTTATTTGATAATATTATAGAACAAACATTTCCGAAGATAACAATATATATTTTATACTGATAAACATATATAGGTACGAAATTACCGATTTCATGATGTTATGTATTAGTTAACGCTAATTTATGCATGCTGCTAATTCATTTATCAGAAAACAAACTATAGCAATGGAAAGCGAATTAAATTCCGCTTCTATTGATATTCTCCATGTAAAATGTTTTCGAGAAAAATATTAAATGGCGAAGAGTTTAAGTTCATGCATATTTCTTGAGAGTCTCATAATGGCATTTCTTTAATGTGTTTTACGGGTTTTTATTTGATAATATTATAGAACAAACATTTCCGAAAGATAACAATATATCTTTATACTGATAAAATATAATTAGGTAGGTAAACTTGTCATCTCGGTGGCCTCGTACAGACGCCGTCCGTGACGTCATCAATCTCAGGCGCAGGCCTTTATAGATTGAGACGGCCTTGCCCCCACCCACCACACCCTGCCCCCACCCTTTCCCCCTCCCCCACCATTCCCCTGCCCCCATCCCCCTTTCCCCCCCCACTCCCAGCCTCTCGCCCACCACCATAACTAATAATAATATACCTCAACCACCCCCAGCCTGCCTCCCCCTCGCCCCCCCCGCAACCCCTTCACTATCCCCCATTTCCCCTCCCCCACCCACTCCTCTTCCCCGACCCCCCCCTCCCCCGCACACCACCCACCGCCCACCAAAACTCATTTTAGCGACGCCCGTGAGTGACTTGAATTAAATCTCGCAGCATTCAAAGTATTCCCAGAGAGAGAGAGAGAGAGAGATGGAGACGTAGAGAGAGAGAGAGAGAGAGACAGAACAGGGACAGACAGACATAGGAAGACAGATAGACAGAGGGGAGAGAGAGAGAGAGACGAGAGAGGAGAGAGGAGAGAGAGAGAGAGAGAGAGAGAGAGAGAGAGAGAGGTGAGAGAGGAGAGAGAGAGAGAGAGAGAGAGATTTATGAGCAATTTTGTGGCTCAAGGTTATATGTCTTTGTTTTATCTTTCTGTTTAGTTTTATCTCTTGGTTGTTTTGTTTTTGTTTTTGTTTTTCTGTTTGTTTACATTTATTGAGAGAGAGAGAGAGAGAGAGAGAGAGAGAGAGAGAGAGAGAGAGAGAGAGAGAGAGAGAGAGAGAGAGAGAGAGAGAGAGAGAGAAGAGAGGAGAGAGAGAGAGAGAGAGAGGAGGAGAGAGAGAGAGAGAGAGTTTGTGATGACACAACTCTTTACCATTCTGAGCCTGATCTACACACCTTTGAGAATCTGGTTAATCAAGAACTAAATAATGTAGCTAATTGGTTATTAGCTAACAGACTTTCAATTAATATTAACAAAACCCACTTCACTATATTTGCAGGGAATAAAAGTATTAGCCAACACACCTCAGTAAAAATTGGAAACTGTGATATTCAAAGATGTTCTTCAACACAATTTTTAGGAATTATGATTGATGAAAAGTTATTATGGAAGGAGCATGTGAGCTATATTTATAGTAAAATTACGAGGTCGTTAGGAATTATATATAAAATTAAAAATAATCTGTTAAAAGAAACATTAATCATATTGTATTACAGTTTGATATATCCATACTTACAATATTGTAATCTTATTTGGGGCTCAGGTTTAAAAACTATATTACAGCCGTTATTACTGCTACAAAAAAGGGTCATTAGGATGATTTCAGGGGTAGGACGTTGGCATCACACAGACAACTTATGCGTTGAACATGGTGTATTAAAAGTTCAGGATATTCATAAGCTAGAATTGTTAAAGTTTGTATATCTTCAGCTAAGAACTCCCACAGTCATTGATTTTGTTAGAGTATCTAATGTTCACAATTTTAATTTAAGGAACAATAACATGTTAAGACCTCCACGACCACGATCAGAAGCCAGAAGGAGATTCGTAACATACGCAGGCTGTCTCGAATGGAATAAACTGCCGGAGTATCTCATGAATACAAACAACTGTGTTTCTTTTAAGATAAAAGCAAAAAAGTATCTTCTAAACGGATGTAACAATTCAGTTACTGTTTGATATCATGAGTAATATCTTTGTAATGAGTAATATGAGTTTAAATGGGAATTATGTTTTGCTGCAGCCTTAGTAATATTTATATACATGTTTATGTATGTGTATATAATTTTTTTTTTTTTTTTAAACAAAAACAACAACAACAACAACAGTGATAATGTATATTAAGTATGTGGTGTATATGTATTTGTGTGTGATGTATATGTATATATGTGTGATTGTGTGTGTATATGTGTATGTGAATGTATGTATATGTATGTATATGTGTGTATTTGTATGCGTATGTATGTGTGTGTGTGTATGTATGTATATGTGCATATGTGTGTATTTGTATGTGTACGTGCGCGTACGTGTATATGTGTTTGTATGTATATATTTGTATATGTGTTTGTGTGTATGGTTTGGGTTTGTGATTATGTGAATATGCGTATACAATACTTCTAACTCTTTATGAAAAACCAGATATGAGTTTACAGTATGAATAGGTACGTATGTATTATATTAGCTTATGTGC
>JACEEZ010025692.1:315000-332500 GCA_016584305.1 Chionoecetes opilio | reverse complement strand
AATAGTCTAACTCATGTCTCCTTCATCTCACTCATGTCTTCTTCATCTCACTCATGTCTCCTTCATCTCACTCATGTCTCCTTCATCTCACTCATGTCTTTTTCATCTCACTCATGTCTTCTTCATCTCACTCATGTCTTTTTCATCTCACTCATGTCTTCTTCATCTCACTCATGTCTTCTTCATCTCACTCATGTCTTTTTCATCTCACTCATGTCTTTTTCATCTCACTCATGTCTTCTTCATCTCACTCATGTCTTCTTCATCTCACTCATGTCTTCTTCATCTCACTCATGTCTTTTTCATCTCACTCATGTCTTCTTCATCTCACTCATGTCTTTCATCTCACTCATGTCTTCTTCATCTCACTCATGTCTTTCATCTCACTCATGTCTTCTTTATCTCACTCATGTCTCCTTTATCTCACTCATGTCTTCTTCATCTCACTCATGTCTTCTTCATCTCACTCATGTCTTTCATCTCACTCATGTCTTCTTCATCTCACTCATGTCTTTCATCTCACTCATGTCTTCTTCATCTCACTCATGTCTTCTGCATCTCACTCATGTCTTCTTCATCTCACTCATGTCTTTTTCAAATCACTCATGTCTTCTTCATCTCACTCATGTCTTCTTCATCTCACTCATGTCTTTTTCATCTCACTCATGTCTTTTTCATATCACTCATGTCTTCTTTCATCTCACTCATGTCTTCTTCATCTCACTCATGTCTTCTGCATCTCACTCATGTCTTCTTCATCTCACTCATGTCTTTTTCAAATCACTCATGTCTCTTCATCTCACTCATGTCTTCTTCATCTCACTCATGTCTTTTTCATCTCACTCATGTCTTCTTCATCTCACTCATGTCTTTTTCATCTCACTCATGTCTTCTTCATCTCACTCATGTCTTTCATCTCACTCATGTCTTCACTTCTCACTCATGTCTTTCATCTCACTCATGTCTTCTTTATCTCACTCATGTCTCCTTTATCTCACTCATGTCTTCTTCATCTCACTCATGTCTTCTTCATCTCACTCATGTCTTTCATCTCACTCATGTCTTCTTCATCTCACTCATGTCTTTCATCTCACTCATGTCTTCTTCATCTCACTCATGTCTTTCATCTCACTCATGTCTTCTTCATCTCACTCATGTCTTCTGCATCTCACTCATGTCTTCTTCATCTCACTCATGTCTTTTTCATCTCACTCATGTCTTTCATATCACTCATGTCTTCTTCATCTCACTCATGTCTTCTTCATCTCACTCATGTCTTCTTCATCTCACTCATGTCTTCTTCATCTCACTCATGTCTTCTTCATCTCACTCATGTCTTCTTCATATCACTCATGTCTTTTTCATCTAAATTTCTCCCCGCATTTATGAAGCAGCAGCAGCAGTAACAAAATAATGTGAAATAATAGAAAACATGGAAAACAAAACCAATGGGGTGCCGTTACAGGAAGGCAACACCCCAACACCCCAACACCCCAACACCTCAACACCCCAACACCCCAACACCCCAACACCCCAACACCCCAACACCCCAACACCTCAACACCCCAACACCTCAACACCCCAACACCCCAACACCCCAACAACATCACCTGAACTGATCTGATCTTTCTCATTTTCTTCAATTTTGCTTCATTTTTCATTCTCTATCATCCTCATCAGGCGCTACTGTAAACATCGCCGTAGGAATCACCGTCAGTATAGCTGTAGACGTTGTAGTGGGTGTGTGGTGCGAGGCTACCTTATCTATTGACCTGCACTATTTTTCCGACAATCTTTACCTATCACCACAAAACCCAAGGCCAAAGAAAAGAGATTCCATTATCTATCTATCCCTTATCTATCCCTTAGCCTTGACAAAACCAATATCGTCCCTGCCTCACATAACCCTCCCGTCCGTCCTCGCAAAGCCGTTCTGATGCTTGCCGAGGTTCTGCGTCACCTTCTGCGTGTCCTCTGCATCACATAATACTCCCGTCCGTTCTCGCAAAGCCGTTTTGATTAGCGTCGAGGTTCTGCGTCGTCTTCTCCGTGTCCTGCGTCGCTACGTAGAGGGCGCAGCGATGGTACACCTTCTCTACTAGAAATGCCATGACCCCCAGCAGTAAGCCCATGCACAGGATGAAGAAGGCGGCCTGCAGGTGAACTAGGGTGATGGCGTAGTTCTTCTCCTCTTCTGAGGACTTGGTTACCTTTTGCACCTCGTCCTTCATCCACTTCCCGATGACTCCCGAGTCGGTGATGCTCATGAGTCTGGTGGGGAATACAAATACAAAGGAATACAAAGGAAGAACAGACAGCAACAGCATAGGGAGAGAGAGGGAGAGGGAGGCGTCAGGTAGTGGAGTGAAGTGTGGGGGGTGTAAGGTTGTAGGGATGGGAGGGAGGGAAGGGATTGGGTGTTTCGTGAGAGGCATATTATATGAGGAGAGAAGAGTGCTCATGAATGTAAAGTGAGTGTATGTACGTACAAAATGAGGAGAGAGAGAGAGAGAGAGAGAGAGAGAGAGAGAGAGAGAGAGAGAGAGAGAGAGAGAGAGAGAGAGAGAGAGAGAGAGAGAGAGAGAGAGAGAGAGAGAGACTTACGCAAGACATAGTTATATCTCTTTCTACTTATATATACGCACAAAAAAATATCAGATATATAAGAAAATAATCGAATAAATGTGTAAATAGTACCCATGGGGGGCAAAAAAAGTCAGATTTTCTTTTTCTTTTTCTGCACTTCCGCGCTAACCGTCCGCACCACCACCACCACCACCACCACCACCACCACCACTACCACCACCACCACCACCACCACCACTACCACCACCACCACCACCACTACCACCACCACCACCACCACCACCACCACCACCACCACCTTCCCACTTATACACAAGCATGCCAGAAATTGCTGCGTTTCTTTCACCGCCAACCTAGAAAAAAAGCTCAGCGTGGGACCTTCAATTTTACTCTTTTATTATTATTGGTGAGACACGAAGACCAGCGCCGCTCTCAACGTACCCGAGACACCCAATTATTTGTCCCCGAATTTCATACAAGAATGAAAAACTGTCAGCCTGCGATGCCTCCGCGTGGTGGTGTTGGTGATGGGGGTGGTGATCACCCTCGTCCTGGTGGGCTTGGTGGTGGAGGGCGACAAGCTGCGTCAGGTGATGAGGGCGTGGCGGGACGCAGGGCCCCACAACACCCTGCTGGGGAAGGTGCGGGGGCACCTGGTGGCCGCCTCGTGGCTGGCCTCCCCAAGGGACCCCCTGGCGGAGTGCGCCTTGCCCCTTGGTGACGGCTGGGGGGAGGTGGTGCCCCTGGTGGTGGGCAGCAAGGCACGTCTGGCCTGCCTGACGGGTCGCCAGCCCGCCAGCTGGCGACCTCTGATTCAAGCCCGGCACTAGCTTGAACCCGGTCAAGGAGGCCGAGGTATGACGGGGCTGCCCAGCGGAGAGGCCAGACGTTCCTTGCTGCCCACCACCAGGGGCACCACCTCCCCCCAGCTGTCACCCAGGGGAAAACCGCACTCCGCCAGGGGGTCCCTTGGGGAGGCCAGTCATGAGGCGGCCACCAGGTGCCCCCGCACCTTCCCCAGCAGGATGGTGTGGGGCCCCTGGCGGGAAGCAGTAGGCGTCGGGACTCTAGGCGTCCCGCCTGGAGAGGCAGGTCGAGAAGACCGAGCAGGAACACAAGACGTTTGTGTTGTGGTTCGTGTTGATCGTGTGTGTGGCGGTGGCGATGGTTGTGTTTGTGGCCCTGGTGGCGGGCGCTCCTGGGCACGGCACACACTGGCGCGCCACCACCATCCCCACGAGAAGGGCAGCGAGGGAGTGCCCTTGCCCGCACCAGGCGTGACGGAGGAAGCTGCATGCCGGCGAGGCCCGGGGCCGAGGACAGCAGGACGAGCCTGCCCTGCAGGGCACAGCAGCCTGGCAGGAGGTGGAGCACACTGAGGTGCAGGACGTGCTGGAGGAGGCTTGGAGGGCAGGTCCTCCCCCTGCAGGAGCCACACCCCGTGAGGGACCACGAGGCTGGTCGGCGGTGCAAGTTTCAGGTTAGGATGGGTGATAATTCTCTCTCTCTCTCTCTCTCTCTCTCTCTCTTTACTCACATGGGATTGACGACCACCCTGATGGGGGAGCCGGTGGGGAAGGCGACCGCGTAGCTCTGCGGGTAGAAGGAGTCTCCGGAGATGTAGAACTTCTGCACGCCGCGCGCCGCCGCCCGCACCTCGGAACCCAGCCTGGCGTTCACGAAGACGAAGGGTCCGTTCAACACCTGGGGACGGCATCACACCGCGTCTATATGGTTGTCGTATATATCGTCCTACATCACGGCCGTCTTATACTGTTCCTATTTCCCCCCCATCCCCCCTTCCCTCCCCCTCCACTCATTATATTTACTCACTATACCACTCACTATATTTACAAACACGTATGACTACAGTTAAACTTGTCAACGAAAGTCATCAGTAATAGTAATAAGAACGTGTTTTATAATGTAATTCACCCTTCAATAATTATATAGTTTATGAATGAAGCTACGGAAACTAAGGCAAATGGATGAACTATATAGAGTTAGATGGCTTAATAGTGTGGAAATAGAAGGTGATGCGTGTTGCTGTATCGGTTAGTATAGGCAATTGGAGAAGTTAGTAGGTTAAAATAAGTCAGAAATAATAACATAAGTCAGATATAAGTAAGATAATAAAGAAAATAATAAAAATATGTCAGTATGTAAATAGAAGGTGGTGTGTGTTCCTCTATCGGTTAGTATAGGCAATTGGAGGTGTTATATAGGAGGTAATATTAAGTCAGAATAAGGACCTTAATTAAGCTACCTGACAGCTACCCAGGCGTTCCGTGACCCACCTTGTCCACGCCTCCGTCGTAGTTCTGGGCGTAGCCAAGGGCGGGGTCAAACACCTCCCAGATGTCCCGGTAGATGCCGCCACTAGCGTCCTGCAAGGTATCCAATATATAATAAGAACTGCAGCCTTTTTTAGTTAAGCATAAAATTTCATCTAAGAGAACCCATAAGTATTCTACTTGGAATTTTTTGTACGGCTGCCAATCCATCCGTCACGCCTCAGTCAGCCAACAAACATTTCAACCTTTTTCGCATTATAACCTTTTTTTTTACAATGAACCTTTTTCGCTTATTAGTTTTCACCCCTTGAATCCCAACCCCAAGGAAAGAGAGAGAGAGAGAGAGAGAGAGAGAGAGAGAGAGAGAGACGATAGAGGAGAGAGGAAAGAGAGAGGAGGAGAGGGGAGAGAGAGGCCAGGTCAGTTATGTTCATCACGGGCCACAAGTGTGTAGTTTTTTTTTTTTGTACTCACAAGGTAAAAATTTTCTAGGCCAAAGAGAGGTAACAAAAAGCCCGTTTAGTTGCCAGTCCCTATAGAGAAGACAGTAAGAGAATACAGAAATGGGGAATGGGCCAATTTAGTTTTAGTGTGTGTACCGTATAGCACCTTGAATAGGAAGGCGTTGGACGTTCCCTCCACCACGGCGGGGCTCAGGTCGCCTCGCTTAGCCGCCTTCAGCAGGTCGGTGAGGGTCTCGATGGGCTTGGTGAAGGCGGGCAGGGCCAACACGGCGGTCAGCGTCCCGGCGTACATGGCTGCAGGTTTTATACAAATTTATCAAAGAAATGGGGGGGGGGGAGATTATATAGAAGGGGTAGAGGGGGTGTACAAGAATAAAGCACGGAAACGCGCGGACATCAAGAAGGTTATCTGTATTGCCCTTTATCGGTAGTCTTGTTGGACAGTCAGTATAACGCAAGGGACCTCAAGCTCATTGTGTATTATGCCCTCTGTTATCTGTATTGCCCTCTCTCTCTGTGGCGCCTATTATCGGGAGTCGCTTTGGACAGTCAGTATAACGCAAGGGACCTCAAGCTCATTGTGTATTGTGCCCTCTGTTATCTGTATTGCCCTCTCTCTCTGTGGCGCCTGTTATCGGGAGTCGCTTTGGACAGTCAGTATAACGCAAGGGACCTCAAGCTCATTGTGTATTGTGCCCTCTGTTATCTGTAGTGCCCTCTCTCTCTGTGGCGCCTGTTATCGGGAGTCGCTTTGGACACTCAGTATAACGCAAGGGACTTTAAACTCATTGTGATAGAAGCAAAACATGAAATTTGTGCTGTTTTACGGTTATTCATATTTTTGTGAAAGAAGAAACTATAAAATTAGTGCTGTCTTTTGGTTATTCTTATTTGCATTATCGTATTGTCAGGTGAACAATGAGCCGAGTATACCCGAGGCCCCTACAAACTAACAGGTGCAGTTATATTATAAAATTATAATTATATAACAAGTAACAGTGATTGGTGACAGATAACAGACTGCAGGTGTTGCCAAGAACTCATTATCATTACATTATCGTAATTTAAGGTGAATTATGAGCCGAGGATACGCCGCGAAGCCCTTACAGACTATAGTACGAGCTGTTACCTAAAAGAAAAAAAACTCATTCTCACTCACTCACTCACCGTAGATGATGAAGCAGAACAGATACCAAGTGAAGAAGATCATCCGCATGGGGCCGTGTTTGGGGGAGAGGAGGTTCCCCTGCACCACCAGGGAGCGGAAGGCCGTGAAGGAGAGGGTGTTGAGCGACAGGGTGGCCAGGTCGCTTCTGCCCACCCACCGCCGCCGCGCCCAACCCACCGCACCCACCACGGGACCCATCGCCAGCGTCACAGCCATGATTGTCACCCAAACCTGCCCCCGGGTACCCATCAAGGCTTTACTTTCTCACCCATGCTTAGGACACTCAGTTTCACCCATCACACCTCAGTTTCACCCATCACACCTCAGTTTCACCCATCACACCTCAGTTTCACCCATCACACCTCAGTTTCACCCATTACACCTCAATTTCACCCATCACACCTCAATTTCACCCATCACACTTCAGTTTCACCCATCACACCTCAGTTTCACCCATCACACTTTAGTTTCACCCATTCCCGAAGCCCCAAGTGTCTCATGACTGCCCCAATCATTTACCTATACTCGCCGCACGTTAAGTTGGCGAAAATGGGGTCCCTTCACTCCCCCCTTCCGAACGCACGGGATTGGCTGAGGTGTTGGGTGAGAATGCCTTACTCCAAGCTCTACCCTAAAGCCCCAACGCCTAACATCTCAGCCAATCCCGAGCTTTCCGAAGGGGGGAGTGAGGGGGCCCATTTTCGCCAACTTAACGTGCGGCGAGTATACATGTCACCCTTACTGCTATTCCCCTGGAGTGTGTTAGTAGTCCCTCAACCCACCTGAGCGGAAAAGGGGGAGAAGGCGGCGAAGGCTCTGCTCTTCTCCTTCGGGGCCGGGGAGACGAGCACGGTGCCCTCCACGAAGTACGGCATCGAGAAGTCCACGACGTTTTCTCTTTTATCTGATTGAGGACACAGATACTATAGTCTATTTTTTTTAACAAGGCAAAAATTCCATTCTATCTTAAGGTCTGATGCTTAAAATTATGTCTACGTTTACCTGATAATATGGTTAACTATGATAAAAATACAGCTGAAATTTAGAAGAAGCGTAGTATTCCCTTCTCCTGGTATCAAATATCAGTCAGTAAGCTGCAAGGGGGCAGGATTTTTTGCCATGTTAAAAAAATAGACTATAGAGGTTTTACATGTTAGGAGGCAGACTGAAGGCTAGGAAAACTGTGGGGAAAATGTTGACCCTCTTTTCTTTGATGGAAATGCTATATACATACTATGGATTTTGAAGGTGATGTCATGTGCATTGTTTTCTTGAAGGTGTCTAAATGGCAAGACAGATGTATACACGTGGAGATGTTGTACATGATCGTAAAGGTTTATAGGAGTGGTAGGTGTAGGGGAGAGCGGGGCAGGTTGCATCGAGGGTAGGTTGCATCATTGCCTCTAACTCGCATGTTATCACACGTACATCGTCTTATTACTACTACTACTATAAACTACTACTACTACAACTACAACAATAATAATAATAAAAAAGCTAATGCGAGTTAGAGGCAATGATGCAACCTACCCTCGATGCAACCTGCCCCGCTCTCCCCTACCGTCAATAACACCATAGTCGCCAGTCACTATATACAGGTTTATAGGAGTGGTAGGTGTAAGGTATTGTATAGGAGGGTTGTAGCAGCGTGATGGTGGTGGTGGTGAGTGAGTGAAACTGGTTCACAAATAGGGTGGTAAATGATTGGAATGAACTCAGTAGACAGGTAGTTAGTGCGGGGTCATTGGAGAGCTTTAAAGGGAGGCTGGATAAATTCATGGATGGGGATGAAAGGTGGATGTAGGTAGTGTTAAGTAACAGGAACTACCACGTGTAGGTATCACGGCCTCTTGTAGCTTCCTTGTGTTCTTATTACCTCCGCCAACGAAGTTGGAGGGGTTATGTTTTCACCTCGATCTGTCTGTCTGTCTGTCTGTCTGTTTGTTAGTGTACAGGATTTCTCGGAAAGTGACGAATAGATTTAGACCAAACTCGGTATACCAAGTCTATTTGGTATAAGGAAGAACTGATTTAATTTTGGATGAAATCTATTAACAACTGTTGCCATGGCAACCAATTGATGAAATATTCGGCCGGAGGTATGCGCTCATACTGAGTGCATATAAGTCATAATAAAATATATGTAATACATTTAATAAATATATATTATATACGATACATAAATAGATATCATATATATTATAATTGGCACATATATAGGAGAGTGATATTCCCTAATCACATCCATATATATAATATATATTAGTGCTTTATATATCTATTATAATAGAGGTGTATTATAAATTGACCCCTTTTTACTTAACTTTGTTTTTTTACTTTTTATGAATGAATACAAACTGTTGCAAGTCAACCAAATGACGTGAACATTTCGGGCGGAGGTGATCGTCATACTGAGTGCCCCGCGTACTCCCACACACCTAGTGTCTTTAGTCTTGAGTACGTTGCAGAGTGAAGTTGTGGAGATAAGACACACTTGAAGGTTAATAATGTAGTAGGTATAAGTATTGGAAGAGGATAACAGCCGTGAATTGCGTGTGTGTTTAAATTACTGTGACGGGATTCTCGTCAATACGCAGGTACCACCCTCGCGCCGCTCCACCTTACTCACCATGACGTGACACGGCTTCGCTTGGGCAGCACTCGCCCCACTGAGCCCGTGCCTCCGCCACACCAGCCTGGTCCTGAAAGCACTGTGCGGTAGGATGGTAAGGAAGTGGCGGCGGTGGTATGTCACGGAACAATTGAGACAGTACAGACTCAGAAAAACCAACTCAGGCGATTTTTTGCATGTTTTTCATGGCAATAAGGCAGGAGGCTGTACTCATCCCAAAAGAATTACCATGAAAGGGGCAAATTAATTGAAAGTGTTACGGTGATCATCATGTTAGGCCCTATGCCATCACGAGTGCGAGGTGTTCATGCAAGATTCTGCCCTGCCCACCGGTCCAAAGTTGTTCAAAAAATTCCTAACAGACAATAACATCCCTGTGTTGGACTGGCCTGGCAATTCCCCGGACCTAAATCCGTTGGAAACGCCTGGAATGAGATGAAAAAGGCGATTTGCGAAGAAACGGCCGAAAGAACATCAACGAGCTGAAGCAGGCCCTGACGAAGCTGTGGGGGAAATGGACCTCTCCTACTTCACCAAACTCGCCACTTCCCCTGCCAAAAGGATTGGGATGGTCATCCAATACAAGGGAAACAAAGACCAAGTATAATATGTGAAATAAGAACCTGTGTCACTGAAACTAAAGTACTGTAAGTTACATATTTTGTTTTATTGTCCGAAAATTATAAAAGTATACATTTTTTGCGGCCCACTGTATATATATATATATATATACGTATATATAAATTTTATTATAATATATAATATATATATATAATAATATATATATATAATATACATATATATATATTATATATATATATATATTTTAAAATAATATATATAGTATATATATAATATATATTATATATTTTTATATTTATTATATATATATTTATATATATATTTATTTTTTTACTTTTTTTTTTACTTTTTTTATGAAATTGAATCACCAAACTGTTGCCATGTCAACCAAATGATGAAATTTTCGGGCGGAGGTATGCGCTTACTGGGGGTGCCCCCCCCCCCCCTAGTGTTCTTATGTTCTTATGAGTTTAAGATGAAGTTGTGGAGATGATAGACACACTTGAAGGTTAATAGGAGTGGTAGGTATAAGGTATTGGTTAGGAGGATAACAGCGTAATGGTGGTGGTGGGGTGTTTTATTACCTGTGACGGTGATCTCGTCAATAGCCAGGTCCCCCTCGCGCCGCTTCACCTTCCCCACCATGCCCGTGACCACGCCGCTGGGCAGCACCTCGCCCCACTGGCCGTCCTCCGCCTCCACCAGCCGGTACCTGCAATGCACCGTGCGCCAGGAAGGAAGGAAGGGCGGCGGTGGGTATCGTCAGTGAACAATTGAGACAAGTACAGACTCAAGAAAAACAAAACTCAAGGCAGATTTTTTGCATGTTTTTGTGTACATCGCAAAAGACTGAACCAAGGGCTAAAAAAAAAAAAAAAATAATAATTTAAAAAAAAAAAAAAAAAAAAAAATCGCAAAGGCTAAAAAGGGCTAAAAAAAAAAAATCGCAAAGGACTGACCAAGGGCTAAAAAAAAAAAAAAAAAAAAAAAAAAATCGCAAAGGACTGACCAAGGCTAAAAAAAAAAAAAAAAAAAAAAAAAAAGAATAAAAAAAAAAAAAAAAAAAAGCCTTCTTAAAAGATACCGACGTGAAGTTGAGCTTATTGGCGAGGATGTTGAGGAGGTTCACGTCGATGCCCTGGCCGGGGACGGGGACGTTGTCGGGGGGGCTCCTGACAATCCTGAAGTAGGGACTGTTCTCGACCACCACCGCCCTCAGCGTCCGGCCCCCCATGTCCCCGTACTGCTCAGACACGAAGCGAGTCAAGGGCGCGGTCTCCTCCTGCCTCCTGTCGCGCCAAGACCACGAGCCAACCTCCTCCAGCCTGCGGGAGGACCTGTGTGAGGGCCTGGGACTCCTGCTGGGGGTGGTGTTTGTGTTTTGTCGTCACTGCCATACTTTTTTTTCTCTTTCTCTATTTGGGGTTTAGGTTAGTTTGTGTGGGGGGGGGGGGTGGAGGGGGCTTAAGGTGTGTGTGTGTGTGTGTGTGTGTGGAAAGGGGGTTTGGGTGTGTGTGAGAAAAGGATCTCTCTCTCTCTCTCTCTCTCTCTCTCTCTCCTCTCTCTCTCTCTCTCTCTCTCTCTCCTCTCTCTCTCTCTCTCTCTCTCTCTCTCTCTCTCTCTCTCTCTCTCTCTCTCTCTCTCTCTCTCTCTCTCTCTCTCTCTCTCTCTCTCTCTCTCTCTCTCTCTCTCTCTCTCTCTCTCTCTCTCTCTCTCTCTCTCTCTCCTCCTCTCTCTCTCTCTCTCTCTCTCTCTCTCTCTCTCTCTCCTCTCTCTCTCTCTCTCCTCTCTCTCTCTCTCTCTCTCTTCTCTCTCTCTCTCTCTCTCTCTCTCTCCTCTCTCTCTCTCTCTCTCTCTCTCTCTCTCTCTCTCTCTCTCTCTCTCTCTCTCTCTCTCTCTCAACACTCACTCCGTCGTTCCCTCAGCACCCACATAAGAAGACAACACTTGGTAGCGGTCGTTCCCGCCCCTTGCCGCCATCGTCACCTGCCACAAACACGGCAAAACTTAATAATTTTTTAATAGGAATAAGTTTAGAATATTAAAAGAAAAATATTCAGTATATCAGTATTTGCTATTTTTCTTATATAGTCATTGATTGAATGTGAATACTATCTAAGTCTTTAGTTATTATAGAACCTGATGTGTTAACCCATACACGCCCAGATCTTTCCCTTGCTATGAAAAAATTGTATGTTGTCGAGCCATAAAATTTAGAAAAGTCACTTAATGTACCAAATTAATTAGTCGACAAGGATACTAAACAGGTCATATCTATAAAACATTGCTTGTAGTCACTAAAAATCGTCTAATGTCACCCAAATTACAATGGAAATTACGTTCGGGCTCTCAAGGGGTTAAGGAACCTATAAAGTGGGACGTGTGTTGATGTTTGGTTTGAGAGGATATGAAATCGTGTCCTGCCTGAATAGGGGACTGCGTACGTGGTGTTGATAAGGCAAATTAGGCGAAGCAATGACGGCTTTCTAATCTCCATGTGTAGCTACTGTCTTTGATGTGTCGCAGGTATGAGAAACGTTATGTGTATGTGTGTATAGTTTAACTAATCTTAACCCCTTCACGCCCAGATCTTTCCTTTGCCATATAAAATCGTCTGTTGTCGAGCCATAAAATTACGAAAAGTAACTAAATATACCAAATTAGCTAATGGACAAGGATACTAAACAGGTTATATCTATACATTATTGCTTATAGTCACTAAAAATCGTCTTATGGTATCCAAATTACAATGGAAATTACGTTCTGGGCCTGAAGGGGTTAAATGTTGCTGGAACACGAGGAAAACAATCAAGCATAGTAATAATCATACTTCTTCCCTTTCCTTCTCTCTCTTACTTTCCGTCCTTTCTTTAGCTCATTCCCCTCATTCACCTAACGCATCCCTCTCCCTTCACATCCCTCCCTCTCATTCACCTAACTCACCCCTCTCCCCTCATATCCCTCCCCCTCATTCACCTAACTAATCCCTCTCCCCTCACACCCCTCCCTCTCATTCACCTAACTAATCCCTCTCCCCTCACATCCCTCCCCCTCATTCACCTAACTAATCCCTCTCCCCTCACACCCCTCCCTCTCATTCACCTAACGCATCCCTCTCCTGTCACATCCCTCGCTCTCATTCACCTAACTAATCCCTCTCCTGTCACATCCCTCCCTCTCATTCACCTAACGCATCCCTCTCCTGTCACATCCCTCGCTCTCATTCACCTAACTAATCCCTCTCCTGTCACATCCCTCGCTCTCATTCACCTAACGCATCCCTCTCCTGTCACATCCCTCGCTCTCATTCACCTAACTAATCCCTCCCTCTCATTCACCTAACTAATCCCTCTCCTGTCACATCCCTCGCTCTCATTCACCTAACTAATCCCTCTCCTGTCACATCCCTCGCTCTCATTCACCTAACGCATCCCTCTCCTGTCACATCCCTCGCTCTCATTCACCTAACTAATCCCTCTCCCCTCACATCCCTCCCTCTCATTCACCTAACGCATCCCTCTCCTGTCATACCCCTCCCTCTCATTCACCTAACTAATCCCTCTTCTGTCACATCCCTCCCTCGCATTCACCTGACTCACCCCTCTCCCCTCATTTACCCCAAGGTCTATAAAATATACATACTCTATAGACCTTGTATAATAGACCTTGATTTACCCAACGCCTCTCGCTTCCACTATCCCCTCACACACACGCCCCCTCTCTCCCTACCTGCGTGCCCTCCCGAAGTCCGGCCAGCATCTCGAGGGCCACCACCTCCTCCTCCAGCACCACGTACCAGTGCACGGCCGGCGACTCGAGGCCCACACGCCGAACCTGACGAAGGGAGAGGGAGGTGTTGGTGAGAGAGAGAGAGAGAGAGAGAGAGAGAGAGAGAGAGAGAGAGAGAGAGAGAGAGAGAGAGAGAGAGAGAGAGAGAGAGAAGAGAGAGAGAGAGAGAAGAGAGAGAGAGAGAGGAGAGAGAGAGAGAGAGAGAGAGAGAGAGAGAGAGAGAGGCAGACAGACAGGCAGAGAGAGGCAGACAGAGACAGGCTGACAGACAGAGAGAAAGACAGACAGACAGACAGAGAAAGAAAGACAGAGAGAGAGACAAACAGACAGACAGACAGACAGACAGACAGACAGACAGACAGACAGACAGAGAGGCAGACACACAGAGACAGACTGACAGAGAGAAAGAGAGACAGAAAGACAGAGAGAGGGAGAGAGAATATGCGTGTAGGTATATGAGCAACTTTTCAACACCTGAGTGAAGATGTCAGAGGTTGTCGAGGCGGTGCAGGCGACGAGCACGTTCCTATGCGTGACGGGGTCGTAGCCTTGTGTTAGCGCCGCCCGGACGCTCCTCAACCATAGGACCAGCGAGGACGAGGACGAGAACCCGAACACCGTGAGCCCCCGCCTGCCCCCCCTGCTGGCCGCTACCGCCCCCGCCAGGCCTGATGGGAGACACACAGACAGACAGCGTGTTGTTATCCAAGAATAAGAATCACATAAGAGTCACGAGGAATAACTGAGCCACCCATCGCTACAATCACGTTTTCTGAGTCAACGCCAAAGGAGACATTTTCTCTTGAGTATCTTTAGAGAAACTCCCATAGACTCTAACAACTATACTCTACACAGCGGTTCTTAACCTGGGCATGGGTAATTACCTAGGGGGGCGTGAGCCAAGAGAGAAAAAGGAAGAACTGTCAAGTATTTATCTTGAAACTCGGCCTTCGCTTTAACATGAAGCTCGCTCGGAGGGGTGAGCGTCGCTACAGGGAAGCGCAAGTGTGGCTGAAAAACTCTGCGGTGACGCCTTGCCGCGTTTAACTAACTCCGTATACTTTTAGGCAATAGTATTATTATTATTTTTATTAATGCTATTATTATTGTTATTATTATCAGTATTTTTGTTATCATCCTTATCATTATCGTTATCATCAATATTATTGTTGATATTATTTATTATTATTTTTTTATTTTTTTATTATGTTTTTCGTTGTGGTATTAATTCACCTTTAACTTACTAATTGTTTTCCTTATTTCCAGGTAAGTCGCAGCATTAATACCGTGCTCGCAAAACAGGTATGGAAGATTTGCTTTAGTCTCCGTCTTTCTCACATCTTCCGTTTTCTTCCCCTGCACTTCCCTTCTCACTCCACCTTAGCTCTTATTTTCTTTTATTTATTTTCTCTCTCTCTCTCTCTCTCTCTCTCTCTCTCTCTCTCTCTCTCTCTCTCTCTCTCTCTCTCTCTCTCTCTCTCTCTCTCTCTCTCTCTCTCTCTCTCTCTCTCTCCCCTTCCAATGACTTCCCTTGTTATTATGTCAACCGATGTATTATTTTATCCCTCCCTTTCCCTTTTTTTCCAGCACTCACATTTTTTTTCTTCATTTCTCTCCCCTTCATTCCTTCACCTTAACTAATACTAATACTAATACTAATACCTTAGCTAACACTTGTATTTCTTGCCTCATCCTTAATGTCAACGAGTTTTACATTATCTTTTTTGGCCACTAAATGATTCTGAATTATGAAGAAAACAGTGTCAGTAGTCATAAAACCTCTTATTTAGTTCATGTCGAGTGAAAATTGGGTCTTACGTGTCCTTAGGTGGTAAACACAATGTGACGCAAAATATCCGTAGACTTTTAAGGTAGTTTTAGTGTCCTATTTGGTGTTTTCCGGCCAATAGCAATGAATCTCAGGAACCTGTTTGGATGGATATACCCTTTACTTGTGGTGTAGGGATTAATATGGGATGTATTACGTATATAGGGGAGAGCGGGGCAGGTTGCATCGAGGGTAGGTTGCATCATTGCCTCTAACTCGCATGTTATCACACGTACATCGTCTTAATACTACTACTACTACTACTACTACTACAATAATCTACTACTACTACAACTACAACAATAATAATAATAAAAAAAGTTAATGCGAGTTAGAGGCAATGATGCAACCTACCCTCGATGCAACCTGCCCCGCTCTATCCTACGCCTTGTGTGGTATACGTAATGTTTGTACGTGAGGCTCCATTTGAACGAGGAGGAGTACGCTTTCTGTGCATTTTTAACACATTTTGAACAGTTAATCAAGCCTTTGGGTGTTCTAAGAGCACTGTCGACTATCTTCCTTGACTCATTCCCGACTTATTGTGTCACGTTAAATGGTATAATATTCGACTTAGGGAAAAGAATGCACACGAGGAGCTGCATTAAACTTTCTACTGCATTGTTAATTATCTCTCTCTCTCTCTCTCTCTCTCTCTCTCTCTCTCTCTCTCTCTCTCTCTCTCTCTCTCTCTCTCTCTCTCTCTCTCTCTCTCTCTCTCTCTCTCTCTCTCTCTCTCTCTCTCTCTCTCTCTCTCTCTCTCTCTCTCTCTCTCTCTCATCACAATGTTTTTCTTATTTTTTCGTCTTTCTGTTTTTTCTTCATCGTTTCCTTTTTCTTTTTCTTTTATTCTTCTTCTTCTCCGTCCTCCTCCTCCTCCTCCTCCTCCTCCTCCCCCATCATCATTCATCATCATCATCACTGTGTAGCAGTCCTCGTTCTCTCCTTAATCTGTGTTATCAAGGCTCTTATCGTATACGTATCCGGCCTGGCTTGAGTGAAGAGAGGGAGGGGAGGAGGGTGTTGTGACGGAGAGAGGAAGGGAGGGAACAGGGAGGAAAGGGGTTGGGTTCTTGAAGGGAGAGGAAGGGAGAGAAGGGAGGGAAGGGAGAGAAGGGAGGGAAGGGAGGGAAGGAAAAGAAGGGAGGGAAGGGTTGGGTTCTTGAAGGGAGAGGAAGGGAAGGAAGGGAGAGAAGGAGGGAAGGGAGGGAAGGAAAAGAAAGGAGGGAAGGGGTTGGGTTCTTGAAGGGAGAGGAAGGGAGAGAAGGGAGGTAAGGGAAAGGATCGGATTCTAAAAGGTGAGAGGGAAAGGAAGAGACAAATTTTAGGTACTACATTTAGGGGAGGAAAAGGGAACGACACACACACACACATACACACACACACACACACACACACACACACACACACACACACACACACACACACACACACACACACACACACACACACACACACACACACACACACACACACACACACGTACCATGTCCTCAAGAGTCGATTCACCAGTCTTGAAAAACACACACAAATAATGCAACCCGTTCAACCCTTGCTCGCTTATGCTTCATGTATACTTGACGGTCGCGTTTTGGCCCCGGCACCGAGGTAGGCGAGGCGAGTATAAGGACCTCCCCGTGACTCCCAGAAGACATGCATTGCTCATGAGTGACATTAGGGAGCTCATACACTTCTAAGACACCCAATGTATTATTATGCATCACCGTAGCAGTGTGTATGAATATTAAGGAAGGAGGAGGAGGAGGAGGAGGAGGAGGAACATAAGAACATAAGAAGGAGGAGGAGGAGGAGGCGCAACAGAGGAAGGAGGAGGAGGAGGAAAGGTAGGAGGAGGAGGAGGCGCAACAGAGGAGGAGGAGGAGGAGGCGGTGGAACAAAGGAAGGAAGATTAAGGATGAAGCTAGTAAAGAAGAGATAAAAGGGCGAGAGAAAGACAAGGTAGATATGCAAAGAGAAGCAACTCATGTCACACGATGAGAGGGTTGATGGAAGAGTTTAGCCTAGAAGGGATAGATGAAGTTAGATGAATGAGTAAGGCAGGTCTCTCTCTCTCTCTCTCTCTCTCTCTCTCTCTCTCTCTCTCTCTCTCTCTCTCTCTCTCTCTCTCTCTCTCTCTCTCTCTCTCTCTCTCTCTCT
>JACEEZ010025692.1:307500-312500 GCA_016584305.1 Chionoecetes opilio | reverse complement strand
TCACCTCTCCTCTTCTCTTTATGTAGCCACCCCGTCACCTCTCCTCTTCTCTTTATGTAGCCACCCCGTCACCTCTCCTCTCCTCTTCCCATCCGCATCACCCTTGTCCCGCACACACACTCCTGCCCACCAACACACCCACATCAACATGTGTGTGTGTGTGTGTGTGTGTGTGTGTGTGTGTGTGTGTGTGTGTGTGTGTGTGTGTGTGTGTGTGTGTGGTGAATGATTGGAATGGACTCAGTAGACAGGTAGTTAGTGCGGAGTCATTGGGGAGCTTTAAAGAGGGGCTGGATAGGTTCATGGATGGGGATGGAAGGTGGATGTAGGTAGTGTTAGGTGACAGGAACTACCACGTGTAGGCCTCGCGGCCTCTTGTAGCTTCCTTATTTTCTTATGTGCTTATGTAACATTGTCCCGCCCACCAACACCCCGTCACATAGTAAACACATTACTGCGTCTGGATGTAACGTGAGGGTGCCAGTGAAGGGGTAACGTATGTACCGTGAGTGCCATTATGCTCAGCGGTGCCTCGTGGTTAGCTTGTTTTATTCAGTGGAATGCCGGCGTGTGTCCGTAGCAATGCCTCGGGAGTCTCAGGCGTGTGCTAGGACTGGCGGCTCATTAAGCTTCATTATGCATATGGGTCCTACAGGGCGAGCAATGTAAATAAACTGTATATAACAGGTAGACTCAGGAAACTGCTCATATTTTTTATATTGGTACATGTGACGTTACGCGGCGAGTAAGATGTCAACACAACTGAATTATGTGTAGACATACTGAGTTATATAAGGGAAGCCCGTGTCTCCTTCACCTGTTTTTACAACCGAATTACTTAGAAAATATGAGAGAGAAAAAAGTGTTTCTCGTGTTCATGTGTGGCATTTGGTGTCCAAGAATGTTAAACTGTATTGTGTTACATCATAGAGGTTGTTATTATGATTACACAAGTTAAGGATATGGTGTTAGATTGTATGTTCTATCACTAAATGGGAAAAATAGGTATTCAGTGTATTACCTATCCAATGATTCTACACTCTTAGAAATAAGGGGTATATTAAGGGTCGAATTATTACATCGCACCATCACTACCCTTTTTAAACCCTATGTCCAGGCTGGAGGGTAGATGCTGCCGATTATACCCTTCATCTACCCTTTATCTACCCTTTTTAGACGAGAGGGTTGGAAAAGGGTATATTTGCGTCGATCTGAAAGGGTATATTTGTAAGGGTAGAAAAAGGGTAGCAGTATTTCATCACTACAAACACCCTTTTTCTACCCTTTTCCTACCCATTTTTTCTAAGAGTGTAGTCTATAGAGTTTAGGTGTGACGCTTTCCCTTGTGTGTCGTGTATCGGCGGTGGACACTTCAACCACCATTCTTGCCTTTATTTACCTCATCACTTCATCACTATCATCATTATTCTCACTGCTTAGCTCAAAATATTATCATTCAAAAATCATCGTGTCTCCTTTCTTATTCTTCATCCTTCTTATCTTCATGACTGGCACGTGTCCACAACAATACTTTTTTTTCTCTTTTTTCTTTTTACGCGTGTCCCAACCTCGGCTTCTCTGTGTGTCAGTAGGTCAGGTCAGGACGTTCACCCCTTCCCTCGATGCAGTGTTTCCTGTGGCTGACATGACAATGAGTGAGAAAATATGCGGCAGTCCACAGGTTGGCTATTTTCACACCCTTGAGCGAGTAACTATAGTCTATTTTTTTTAACGAGGCAAAAATTCCATGCTACCTATCTTAAGGCCTTCTGGTTAAAATGATGTTTACCTGATAATAGGGTTAACAATGATAAAATACAACTGACATTTAGAAGAAGTGTAGTATTCCCTTCTCCTGGCATCAAATATCAGTCAGTAAGCAGCAAGGGGTCAGGATTTTTTGCCTCGTTAAAAAACACAGAGTATATACAGCTTGCGTGGCTGATGCTCGTCCGGTTATGGCTATCAGGGACACTTTTGCATACCCACTCCCACCCCCTTTCCTTCCACAAGCACACTACATTTGACACACACTTCCTTCCCCCCTCCCACAAACACACTACATTTTGACACACACTCCTTCCCCCCCTCCCACAAACACACTACATTTTGACACACACTCCTTCCCCCCTCCCACAAACACACTACATTTTGACACACACTCCTTCCCCCCCTCCCACAAACACACTACATTTTGACACACACTCCTTCCCCCCTCCTCCTCCCCCACAAACACACTACTATATGTATTGCTTGCACGTGCGTGAGGCTCATCCTGCATGTCTGTCACACTTGCTTGGAGTGCCGTGATGCTTGCCTGATCGAATGTTGTGTTTAGTTACGGTCAGGAGACTCCCAACGGGCGACCCAAGGCTGTGCTGCACGTTTCTGATCTCTCCCGTGTTGACCTTACTGCACGCTTCCGGATGTCTCGTGTTGACCTTGCCTGTGATCATGTTGAATGTCAGAATGAGGTCAAGAAAATGGATCCTGCAATGCCACGACCTGCTTCAAGACATTTTGCCTTCACGCCGTGCAGGACGCTGATTTCACGGCAGGTTGTGAAGTGTGATGCGGTGTGCTGAGCGATCACGTCACTGAAATACTGAATGCGTCACCTAATTCTGCCTTGACTACTGATACTACAATGACTGAATGACTGAACTAAACTGAATACTGAATTGGTCACCTCTTTCTGCCTTGACTACTGACACTACAATGACTAAACTAAACTGAATACTGGACGGGTCACCTGATTCTGCCTTGAGGACTAACTTGCAGACAACGAGGTGAAACAGAACCACCACGGCACGCAAACAGCACCTCCTCTTTATTGGGGTGAAGATAGTGGAGGAAATAGATTAGATGATAGATTGTTGCCTTGAATGCTGATACTAAATTGACTGAATGACTAAACTAAGCTCAATACTAAATGGGTCACCTGTTTATGCCGTGAGCGATGGGAAACTTACAACTTACGACTTACAACTTACGACTTACAACTTACGACTTACAACTTACGACTTACAACTTACGACTTACAACTTACGACTTACAACTTACGACTTACAACTTACGACTTACAACTTACGACTTACAACTTACGACTTACAACTTACAACTTACGACTTACGACTTACAACTTACAACTTACGACTTACAGGCAGGCGGGGTGATGGGAAATTCAGACGAGGTGAAACAGAACTACCACGGAACTACACTGCTCTATCGGGGTTTTAAAAAATCGCTCGTATTGGCGTTATAGGTGTGTAGGACCAACATCTATAGGCTTTTGATGATAGTATGTCTATTAATCTTGGGTAGGACCTATGTGTCTAATTTATATAGAGCCTATATGTCATGTATTTACCTAGCATGATGCAGTATTCTGTTACCATGGTGCAATGGCATGTTAGGTCCTCCCTACCTAACTATAAAGCCAACACTCATATGCAAAGTGAGAGTGCGGAGGCAACTTATAAAGGCGTGTAAAGAATGCCAAACGTAATTCGGTGTCAGTCAAATTGATGAAGTACACGTTTTTTTACTAGAACGATTACCCCCCCCCCCACACACACACACGCACACGCGCACGCACACACACACACACACACACACACACACACACACACACACACACACACACACACACACACACACACACACACACACACACACACACACCAAACCTTTGATTAAAACGATTCTCTCCTGCATAAGACACCTACATTGACCTGCCTCCCCTGCGTGCCACGACCCGCAACTAAACACCTCCATGGATACAACTCCCCCCTTCCCTCCCTCCTCTCCTCCCCTCCCCCCTGGGTGTGTCATCGCCTGCCTGGTGGTCACGAAGCCCTTCCTCACCCACCCCCCTCCTCCTCCAGAAGGCCTCGCTGTGTTAAAGCGTTGTTCGCCTGTTTTCATTCAAGAGTTGTAATATTTTTTGCACAATTTTTTAAAGAACTCAGCCAAACTAGCACATGACACACACACAGACACACACGCTCCTTTTTTTTTTCTCTCTCTCTCTCTCTCTCCTCTCCTCTCTCTCTTCCTCTCTCCTCTCCTCTCTCTCTCCTCTCTCTCTCTCTCTCCTCTTCTCATCTCTCTCTCCTCTCTCTCTCTCTCTCTCTCTCTCTCCTCTCTCTCTCTCCTCTCTCTCTCCCTCCTCTCTCTCTCTCTCTCTCTCTCCTCTCTCTCTCTCTCTCTCTCTCATCCGCCCACCGCACCGCCTCCCACACACACACACACACACACACACACACACACACACACACACACACACACACACACACACACACACACACACACACACCACACACACACACACCCCAACACACAAACACACACACACACACACACACACACACACAAGCAGACAGACAGATAAATAGACATACAGACAACCAGAGATGACTGAAATATAACAGTAAAACAAGTGTAAAAGCAAGAAATTTACAATGCAACAAAGACAACAAAATAGTTTTCAACATAACACAGCAGTATGGAGACGAGCTTGACAATAACAGAATTATGCGACAAGATAAGATAAGGAAGGGTGGAGTAGAAAGGTAGACAGAATAACGTTAAAGTACAAGCAACTGAATAGCGTAGATAAGAACAGAGATAAGAAGTAGTGTAATAACAGAAATATATATGGGATGCAAATTACAGAATGCACGCGAAACAATGACCAAAATGAATTACTAGTGTGTGTCCCCTGCTGCATTTTTTTTTTTTTGTTATTTGGACAAACCCTGATATTTTTTTCTGCTCCTTTGGTATCTCTTCGTGTATAATTTTGTGCTGCTACTACTACTAATAATAATAATGTTAATAATAATATTTATAATGATGATACTAATGATGATACTGTGTAGACATACTGACAGTTGTAAAAACAGGTGATGCAGGAAACGGGCTGGGAAGTGAGTACTTTATTCCTAACTAGTTTCGCCTCTACTGATTCCTCTGATGAAAAAAATTGTCAGGAATAA
>JACEEZ010025692.1:282500-302500 GCA_016584305.1 Chionoecetes opilio | reverse complement strand
AAAGTTAAATAAAACAAAAGAAATTAAAATCAAAGTTAAAATCGTATATAGACTGTTAAGATAGTAAAATGAGTTTAACGAAATCGTTGTAGTATATATCTTAAAATGAAGTAGTAGTAGTAGTAGTAAGTAGTAAGGGTATCATAGTAGTAGTAGTAGTAGTAGTATAGTAGTAGTAGAGTAGAGTGGTGGTGTAGTAAGTGTAGTAGAAGTGGTAGTAGTAGAGTGAAGTGTAGTAGTAGTAGTAGTAGTAGTAGAAGTGGTAGTAGTGGTAGTAGTAGTAGTTGTTGTTGTTATAGTAGTAGTAGTAGTAGAAAGGGGAGTTCTTGGTAGGTCATTAACAGTACTCATGTTGTTTATCATTGAGGGGCGCGCGGTGATGACTCTCCAAAGGGTGTTGGCTAACTTGGCTACGAATGTTGGCTTACAGTTGGATATTGCGGGGCGCTTGTGTGGGTCAGAATGTGGGTTGAGGCGGGGCGGTTCAGGGTGTGGGGCGGGGGAAGATACAGGAGGAGAAGACAAAGAAGAGAAAGATGAAGAAAAGAAGTAGAAAGGGAAGACTGGTAGAAGTAGAAGAAGAAGCAGAAGAAGAAGAAGAAGAAGAAGAAGAAGAAGAAGAAGAAGAAGAAGAGAAGAAGAAGAAGAAGAAGAAGAAGAAGAAGAAGAAGAAGAAGAAGAAGAAGAAGAAGAAGAAGAAGAAAAGAAGAAGAAGAGAAGAAGAAGAGAAGAAGAAGAATAAAAGAAGAAGATGATTGATGAGAATTAAAAAAGAGAGAGAAGAAGAATAACAGAAGAGTGGACTTAATGATAAAGATAATAGCCATGAGAATGCCACAAAAACTTTTCTCCCTTCCACAAGTTTCGTTCTTAGCCCCTTCATGCCCAGATCTTTCCTAGGCTATAAAAAATCTTCTGCTGTTAGCCATAAAATCACGAAAAGTAACTGAATATACCAAATTAGTTAGTCGACAAGGATACTAAGCAGGATCAGATAGTATAAAAATGCTATATACGTCAGCGCAAACCGTCTAATGGTACCCAATTACATTATAAATGACGTTTCTGGTCTCAAGGGTTAATCACTGCACAAAAATATAAAAATTAGCTCGCCAATACATGAAACTTAGTTCAAAATATCATTGATATGTAATTATTTTTATATCGCTTGCTTCCTGCTCTACTGTGCTCTAACATGATCTTGAATTAAATATAAATACATAAATAAACTTCAGCTCGTACCTTGTCTTAGTTTCCAGGTCATTATGATTTCATTCATCACTAATTACATTAGAGATTTTTTGTTATCATCTGTATTAGGATATAGTATCATATATATCATCACCACTATTATCATTACAAGCTGTCACCACGCCCTCGACCCCTCAAGCATCCATAACAGGGAGTATTTTGAGAGCAATTACAGATGCTTTACTGGACACTAACAACTAATACACTATAGAGGATATTATACTGGTAGTGACTGGGGTGATTGAAGGAAATAGTAAGCATGAGTATGATCAGTGAGGTGTCTTGTGTTCCGTCCATGTCAGTCAAGAGTCTGAACTTTTATCCAACTTTTCATTCAGGAGAAAATTCCTGGACAACAGTCTTCATGTTCAAGCCTTATTTCCTTCACGACATGGAGATGCACAACAAACAAAGCTTTAATAACAACACTTGAATGCAAATAAACAAAGAATAAATACAGCACAGTGTCAGCCTAAGACACTTTCCACAAGACAGTCAAAACGGTGATTAAACACAAATACTAAAAAATTAAAGCAGAATGAAAGATAAAAATTATTACTTAGTAAAGTTAAAAATGACACACTTATTTTTCTATATATATATATATATATATTTTTTTTTTCATCATTTTTTTCAGTAGAAAGCAGTGAGGGTCCTCAGTGAGCCTTGGTGAGACGCCTGGCCTGGCGCTTTGCCCTCTGTGCCAGGCGAATCTGCTGATCGACCTTATGAATCCTTAAAAAGCTCTCTCTCTCTCTCTCTCTCTCTTTTCTCTCTCCCCTCTTCTCGCTCGTCTCTCTCCTCTCTCTTTTCCTCTTCTCCTCTCTCTCTCTCTCTCTCCTCTCTCTTTTAGGAGAGAGGAGAGAGAAGAGAGAGAGAGAGAGAGAGAGAGAGAGAAGAGAGAGAGAGAAGAGAGAGAGGAGAGAGAAGAGAGAGAGATAGAGAGAGAGAGAGAGAGAGAGAGAGAGAGAGAGAAGAGGAGAAGAGACATTAAACCACTGACTGAATCCTTAAAATCTCTTTTTCTCTCTCTTCTCTCTCTTCCCCTCTCTCGTCTCTCTCATCTCTCTCTCTTTTCTCGTCTCTCTCTCTCTCCTCTCTTCTCTCTCCTCTTTTTTCTCTCTCTCTCTCTTTATAGCCTACATCCAGAGGAATTCTTTTTAACGTCACTCGTGTTCTATCATTCGCTCCGCTAAGCTTATAATTTAGTATCTCGCTTTGCATCGCCTCGAAAACCTGATCACAATACCGCGCATTCACCTTTTTGTTTCCTGCGGCGTATTGTGTTTTTGTATTCAAGGTAAAGATTCCGCCAGTGCCGCTCTAACACACAACCTCAGCATTTCTAAACACGTTCTTTTGTGTACCGATGTGTATTGTGTGTGAATGTCGTCCATCCAGTATTTGTGATGCAGAATGCCAGTAAATTATGGTGCTTATTACCTACTTAATAGCGTCTGATGAACCATTGGCTGTATCGATGAAGGGACAAAGGGGATGAAATGTTGATAGGTGTGTCGCTAGTCTTGCATGTGAATGGAGAGTAAAGGAGATGAATGAAAGAGAGAGAGAGAGAGAGAGGAGAGAAAAGAGAGAGAGAGAGAGAGAGAGAGAAAAAGAGAGAAGAGGAGAGAGAGAGAGAGAAAGAGAAGAGAAGAGAAGAGAGAGAGAAAAGAGAGAGAGAGAGAGAGAGAGAGAGAGAGAGAGATATCAGGAAACAAAAGTAACGAAACTAGTGGTAACAGAATAACCTAATTTTCCACCCTTACTTTTTTTTTCTTGATACTTTCTTTTGCAAATACAGTAAGAAAAGATATTACGAGCCCTTATTTATTTTATTTACTACCCTGGCCTACCGTAGATAACACTAAAGTCGCCAGGACAAAGTTTTTTTTTTTTATTTACAGACGTGTGGTGGCGTTAATACTTACATTTCTACATCCATGATTTCAGGAAAGTTAGAAGGGGCTATCTGGAGAGTCTGTGTCATTTTGTGTCTTCATCTGTGTCTTATTATGGCTATAAATTAACAAATTACAAAAATATAACCGAGTGGCGACGTTGAAAACGGGCTACACTAAGGTCGCCAGTTAGTGTTTATGTTCTGAGTGTCCTCCCGCCGTTGTCGTCGCCCGAAAAAAAAACGAGTACCGAAATTTGAAACCGTATATACTTGCAGATACAAAGCATAACACAACGCGGAAACAGGGTAGATTATACAGTCATGATATAAACTACTGTGTATCATCTTCAGTGGCACATACAAATCAGTAATGATGCTATAATTCGTAATATATGGCGGCTGGCGACATTAGGGCAGGTGGCGACTATACTGTTATCTACGGTAAGAAAACGGTGCAAGGTTAAGAAACTAAAAAGAAAAATATGTAGCGGTACCTTTTTTATTTGATACTTTATTTTTCAAAGACAAAAATAACAGATATTACGAACCCTTATTTATTTTATTTCATGCCTGGTTTTTTTTTGGTTTTTTTCTTCATTTTTTTCCATTTTTCTTTCTTTTTTACTATAAATAGAGTTATAAGTAAGTCTAAGTTGAGGTTCTTTTTTTTCTTTCTCTTACTATACCTTCTTGTTTTACCTTTGTTCTTTATATAAGGAAACTGCTGAAGACTTAGAGACGTAAGCAGAAAATAGTGGAGAGAGAGAGAGAGAGAGAGAGAGAGAGAGAGAGAGAGAGAGAGAGAGAGAGAGAGAGAGAGAGAGAGAGAGAGAGAGAGTGAGACAGAGACACAGTGAGACACAGACACAGAGAGACACAGTGAGACAGAGACACAGAGAGACACAGTGAGACACAAACACAGAGACACAGTGAGACAGAGACAGAGAGAGACATAGTGAGACAGAGACACAGTGAGACAGAGACAGAGAGAGACATAGTGAGACAGAGAGAGACATAGTGAGACAGACAGAGAGAGAGAGAGAGAGAGAGAGAGAGAGAGAGAGAGAGAGAGAGAGAGAGAGAGAGAGAGAGAGAGAGAGAGAGAGAGAGAGAGAGAGAGAGAGAATGACGACGTATGACTGCGGGGGTTTAACACTCTTCCTTTCCCTACCACCTACATAACCCCCCCCCCCTTACCCTTCCCTAGGCAACAGGTAGCCCATGCTTTAGTCACTGTCTTAATCAGGGCCAGGACACGCACAGGACACGTCGCACTCACCCTGGACACGCGAGTCACTGATGAGTCACATGTAATCACCCATGTCACGTGTATTTTATTAACAGAGTGAAGCGTGTGTGTCATGTGTTGCAGTGTTGGTGTGTTACTCCATGTTCGGGAAGGGTGTTGCGTGTGGTGCTTGCAGTGCTGGTGGTGTTACTGCATGTTAGGGAAGGGTGTTGAAGGTGTTGCGTCCCTGTGGTGTTGCCGTGTTGGTGTGTTACTGCATGTTAGGGAAGGGTGTTGAAGTGTTGGTTTTTTTGCGTGTGGTGGTGTTACTGCATGTTAGGGAAGGGTGTTTGAAGGTGTTGCAGTGTGGGGGTTGTTTCCCAGTGTTGGAGGGTGTTACTTTGGTGTTAGTGCGGTGGTGTACTCATGTTGAAGGTGTTGCGTTGTGGTGTTGCAGTGTTTGGGGGTGTTACTCCATGTTAGGGAAGGGTGTTTGCAGGTGGTTGCGTTCCCATGTTGGTGTTGCTGTGGGTTTGTGTGGTGTGTTACTGCATGTTAGGGAAGGGTGTTGAAGGTGTTGCGTCCCTGTGGTGTTGCAGTGTTGGTGTGTTACTGCATGTTAGGGAAGGGGTGTTGTGTGTGGTGTTGCAGTGTGGTGGTGTTACTGCATGTTAGGGAAGGGTGTTGAAGGTGTTGGTTTTGGTGTTGGTGTTTTGGTTTGTGTTATTGCATTAAGGGAACGGGGGTTGAAGTGTTCGCCCGTTGTTTGCAGTGTAGTGGTACTGCCAGTATAGAAGGTGTTGAAGTCTTGCAATCCCTTCTGTTACAGTTTTTGTTACTAAGGAAGTGTGTTGCGTCCCTCTTCCTGTGAGTGTCGTTTCATCCATTTAGGAAAATGGGTTTGAATTTCCTTTTGTCAATCCTTTTGTGTTACTTTCCCTTTAGGGAAGGGTTTAATATCCGTCACTAATGGTGTTGAGTGGGTTTGGTAAAAAAAGGGTCTTTGAATTTACGTACCGTGCTGTTGCAGTGTCGGTTGTATTCTTAGGGAATGGTGGAGGTGGTGTTGAATTTTTTTAAACGCATGTTGGTAGGGTCTTGAATTTTGCGTCCCTTTGGGGTGATGTCCTTGATTACTCATGTTAAAGGAATGTTGGGAAAGGGGTTCCCCTTTATTTCTTAACAGTGACTGGTGGTGTCCTTGCATTTAATTTGAAGATTGGTCCCTTGGTAGGTTGTCTTGTTACTTTTAAGAATGACTGGTTGGTTCCCCTTTGGTTTCTTTGTGTTACTACGCAATGACTGGAGGTGGGCCTTGTTAGTTGTTGCGTGTGGTGGTGTTTCCTTTCATGTTACGACGAAGAGGTGGGTTTCGTTGGGTTCGTAGGTGGGTGTGCTTCTTTATTGCATTAACGAATGACTAGCCAGGGGTAATTGAATTACTTAAAGCCCGACTGCCAGTCCCCATTTAAGCACGTTAAGAGAATGACTCTTTCCTATTGTTAAAATTTATTAGGAATGTGTTGATCCCTCTACCTCGAGTATCGCCTTTCGTACTTCAGGAAAATAAGGCTGTTTCCTTTATTCTTTTTCTCACTACGAACCCAAAATCTAGTATTTAATGCAACTATGAAGGAACATGCGTGGAAAAAGCTTCTTTTTACTTCTTGGTAGGTTTTATATTACGATGACGCAGTGTCTTAAGTTACTTAGAATACTGTAGGGTACTTGAAATTACTTGATCCAGTGTCCTTGAATTACTAGAATGTGAGTGTCCTTTAATTACTTAAAAGAAAGATGGCAGGTTCCTTGAATTACTTAACGAATGACTGGTAGGTGTCCTTGAATTACTTAACGAATGACTGGTAGGTGTCCTTGAATTACTTAACGAATGACTGGCAGGTGTCCTGTGTTAATTTATATTATGAATAGTGCTGATTTCAACCTCTACATCGAGACTATCATGACGTTTCGTACTCAGGAGAAACTACAAGGCTTTCTTATTTTTTCTCTCTACGAACAAAGGTAGTGTTTACTGCATAGGAAAACATGACAGGGCTTTTTCCTTCTTGGCATTTTTTTACGAATGAAAGTAGTGAGTAAATTAAATCACTGTTAGATATACATGTGGGAAACTTTACACCTGTTTTCCTTGACTAGTGAGTGGGTCAATACACCGACAAGCAATTTTGGTATATAGGAAACATGAAGGATGAAGGATGAAGGAGATAGGTAGAAGGATGGAGTACTTAGGAGTCCTTGTGGGAATCCTGCTCACTCCTCCTCTCCCCCCTCTAAAACCCTCCTCTTCTTCACCTCCTACTCTTCCTCCATCCTACGTCTCTCCATTATCTTTCCTATCTTCGTCCGCTATCTTTTATTCGTTTTTATTTTCACTGGTGTTTCGTTTTTTTATTTTCTTTATATGATGTTTTTGTTTCTTATTCTTTGTGTTTCGTTTTGTATTATTTGTCATGAGGTTTTGTTTCCGTTTTGTATTATTTTTCATGAGGTTTTGTTTTCGTTTTGTATTATTTTTCATGAGGTTTTGTTTACGGTTTGTGTATCTTTTTAAGTCCTCATGGGTAGTGTTGGATAGTGCCTTGTGTGTGGTGGTGGGTTGTGTTTTGTTAAATGCCCGTGTTTGTATGACTGACCTTTATTGGGTTTTATAGGCGAGGCCAGACGCTGAGAAAATTAACTGTAGGAAGAGGAGGAGGAGGAGGAGGAGGAGGAGGAGGAGGAGGAGGAGGATGTTGATGAAGTAAAGCAATAACACAAATATGAACAGAACAATAAGAAGAAGAGCAGGTTAAGAAAAAGATCAAGGAAGAAGATAAGGAATTGGCAAAGAATTAACTGTATGGTGTTTGATCTCGAGTCGTTGTGATTTGCTAAGTATGATGTTGTTAAACAAAGATGGGAAAAAATAGGATGGAAAGGCAAGAGAGGGAAAGACGATGAGAAAGGGATAAAATATGACACTAAATATATAGGAAACTATGAATGGGTAAAAAAAACTGTAGAAAAGCAAAGAAGGAAAAAACAAACAATACTAGAAGAGAAAGGGACATAGGAAAAAAGACGCGGAAAATAAATACGAAGAATTTAAATATGAAAAAATGTAAATAAATATAGAAACGATGAGAAAAATAACTATAGAAAAACAAAAAGGAAAAAATTATACTAGAAAAAAGAGGAACGATAGTGGAATAATAAATAAAAACGATGAGAAAAAAGGGAAGTGATAAAAAAACGAGGAATTTTAGTATATAGACTGAAAGCAGCGAGTGAAGGAAGAATGTGAACCATCTTACCCATGTGTCGTATGTTTGGGGCGGGCGAGGGAGTGACTGGAGTGAAGGAGTGAGTAGGTGAGGGAGTAGGTCTTGCTCTCACGGGGTCTGGACGGTGAATGACTGCTTGTCTTACCTGCGTCCTGCTTGCGTGCTTGGTGGAGTGGACACTGGTCAGATGTTCCGATTCCTCCCTCCCTCCCTCCCTCCTCTCTTCCTTCCTTCCCTTCCTCCCTCCTCTTTCCTTCATTCCTTCCTCCCTTCCTTCATTCCTTCCTCCCTTCCTTCCTCCCTTCCCTCCCTCCCTTCCTTCCTTCCTTCCTCCCTTCCTTCCTCCCTTCCTTCCTTCCCTTCCTTGCCTTCCTTCCCTCCTCTTTCCTTCATTCCTTCCTCCCTTCCTCCCCTTCCTTACCCCCCCCCCCTACCTCTCTCTCTCTCTCTCTCTCTCTCTTCGCGAGTCTCATCTCATCTCTCCTCTCCGGCTCTCTCTCTCTCTCCTCTCTCTCCTCTCTCTCTCATCTCCGTCTCTCGCTCTCCTTCTCTCGTTCTCTTCTCTCTCTCTCTCTCATCTCTCCTCTCTCTCTCTCTGTTGTTGTTAATCTTTGTCAACACTTTTGGTTGACGCGAGCTTTTGTCTATAGCAGTGCCCGCCTGTGGAATGATGGCATTCGCATCAAAAAAAGCAGTGTGTTGTAGCTACCTTGGGGGTGGTACTCCCGACGGTGGAGGTGAGAGTGGCCAGAGGGACAGATCTATTACCGCAGCTAGCACGGCGGCGGCACCTGATGTCCCGGGCTGCGGAATGAGGTGGGAGGCCGTTCCCTGATGTGGGACGTTGCCTTGCACTTCAGGGGTAGTGTGGAAGTGCAAATGGGGGAGGGTGACCTGGCAGTGATCACAGGTGATGTCCACACGCCCTGGCGGAATTTTCCTCAAAGCCTGGGAAAAGCCGAAGGCGGAGACGGTGTAGTCGCCCCGTACGTGTGGGGGGGATGGATTGGTCTTGGGGAATGGGTGTATAGCTGTTTGCAGCAGCGGGGTCCATGAGGCAGAGGGTGATGATGGGCGACTTGTGGCCTCGTGTTGCTGGCGGGACAGCGTGCGAGCAGACTTTATTTTGAGTAGAGTTTGGGAGAGGCTGGGCAGAAACCGCCGTGGTTGGGCTGGGAAGGGCAGCGGCTGATTTTGCGGATCTGTCGCTGCTTCGTGCCACTAAGGCCTCTACATGGCTGGGAACCCCAATTTGAGGGTGATTTTGTCAGCCACGTCAGCCAGATCGCTGGCCCGAAGAAGTGGAGGTGAGGAGTGAATGTTTCCTGTGGCTTTTGTTTCCTCTGAGGGCTTGGATAGAGGATTTTGAGTCTGTGTGTATGATGACATGAGGGAGTGACTCGCCAGGTTGGCGTGTGAAGAGCGCCACGAATGCACAGTTTCAGCCTGTAGGCAGCTGGCGCCATCTTTTAGACGCCATTGTTCTGGTTTGTCCGCTCACAAAGCCGCTCCCCGCTGCTCCTGTGGCAGGATCTACTGACGCCGTCTGTGTAGATAGTGAGGGAAGCAGGGGTCGTGCAGTCATCCATGACCTGTGCATTTCCAAGAGTAAGGCAGCGGGGATCCAGTGTTCCTTTGGGCGCTAAGACTGTGGAGTGATGGTGATGATTGGAGGAGGGCTCCAAGCGGTGGTGTAGCGAACTTCGGGTGAGGGAAGTTCCTCGCCTTATTGAGGAGGTGTTTCGTGAATTCCCATAGTGAGAATTGCTTCTGCAGCGCACGCTGGCCACATGCCGCCGAGAGGTTGTTGGCGGGGCCTGCTAATAATGAGTTGCACCTTGGCGTGAAGGTTCGTAGGGTAGGCAGGTGGGTCATTTTGGCGGCAGGCAGGTCGGTTCGGTCTTCGATAATACTGCCCGAGTCGGGCCTGACCTGGCACTCCTCTGCAGGTTGCAGACTTAGTCCATCTGGGGGCGTTGATGTGACTCTCAGGGCGTGTTTTGTGTGGCCTCTAGTTTTTGGTGTAGGGTGTTCGTGAGTGAGATTAAGGCATGGACCTATAATCCCAGGGAGAGAGCGTGGCGTTTAATGTAAAAGGTGCGCTTCACCTGGACTGGCCCCACTGGCCACCGCCCCCCTTTTAGCCAGTGATTGCCCGTAGGAACGGAGATCCTGCTGTTTTCACGCTCCTGCATGTAATCTACGTGGGTGCGGGGTTGAGACGGTTTTTCGAGCGAGATGCCCAGGTTGGGTGCGACGTGACCCGGAAGTGGTGTGTCCTAGAGGATATGAGCTGGGCGCGCGGCGGCGTCACACCGCAAGGCGACATGGCCTTGGATTTTGCCACATCAGCTTCAAGCATAGTTCCCTACACTTGGGGTTATATTCAGTCAGACAGTTCTGGCTCGTTGTGCGTGGGCGGTCCATGCAGTAGAGGCAAAAGGTCGTCCGCATAGCAGGTAAAGCTATAGTTCGTCGGTGGGAGTGGAGAGAGATGAGTTCTTCCATAGTATGGTTAAACAGGAAGGGCTCAGAATGCTGCCCCTGTATCGTGTTCCGTTTTCGTGTTGAATGGAGTTGATACGTCTCCCCCTGAAAGGCACTCTAGCCGCTCGGCCCGAGAGAAGTCTTTGATCCATACAAGGATCGCCGCATACTCCTTGCGGACCAGAAGCGAAGGATCACTCGGCAGTTGGCGGTTCAAAGGCTTTCCTCGAGATCGAGGAAGGCTGACTGTGTACCGATCCGGACTGGCAGCGCATAGAAGAGTGGAACGGCATTCAGCTGTTCCATGCCCGCCTGTAGCAGAGGTCTTGATGGAAGCGGACCGACCGCCGCATGTTAGGCTGTTTAGGACTAGATCCGCTCCATGTTTTTTGCCCACACAGCGAGGAGGGAGATAGGGCGCATGGCTGACCAGGATTTTTGGGCTTAGTATGGTATGATGGTGCCTCCTTTTCCCATTGTAATGGTAGTTTGTCAGGCCTCCAGAGGCGTGTGAAGAGGGTGAGAAGGGCGGATGACCATCTGAGCGCATTGGTGATCATGGAGTATGTATGCCTGTCAGCCCCGTGGAAGTATCGTCCACTCGTTTTAAGTGCCCGACTTAGTTCGAAGGAGGTGGGATGGTTGTTGGTGTGTGACTGATCCTCACAGGCCGGTCTATTGATATCTGCTGTGCAGGAGCTCTGTCAATCTGTCCGTGTCGCAGCTGTAGATTGTCAGTGCAGGTGCGATTGGCAAATGGGAGGCGGAGCCTTCTCTGCTTCGCGAGCATAGGATAAGGGTGGGGGGGTCGGATTGGCCGCTGTGCTGCGATGACTTGTAACTGTCGCCACATTTTACGAGTGACGATGGAGTCGAGCCTCGACACCCAGTTTAGCCAGTGCTCCCTCCGAATGTCAGCTTTTCCTCCTGTTGCAAGCACTGACAACTGCCTGAAGGAGCGCCCCTGTGTTGTTTTTTTTTTGTTTTTTTTTTTTTTTTGGGGGAAAAAAGGCAGTTGGTTTTTATTCGGGCTGTAGTGTCTGCGGGTGTGGAGTTAATGCTGCCTGTTTTAGCTCCCTCACGCGTTGTCGTTTAAAATACCAGTAGTCTCGAGGGGGCTTGTGTGTAGCGGAGATTGAGCGGGGATGCTCTCGGATGCGGCGGCGTGAAAGGATCTGTAGGGCGCGGCTCTTTTGGTCCACGGTGAGGGATGGGTCAAGAGTGAGAGGTGTTTTTGAGGGCGGTTTTGAAACTTTGCCCAATTTGGGCAAGCGTTTTTTTGTGTTGTCCCATCCTAGGGGGGGGGTTGGGCTGGGGAGAGGGGACCCCCTTTTAAAGGTAGGGTTTTTTTTTTTTGTGCAAAGTGGAAATTGGGTGCAACAAAAAAAGTTTTTTTTGTGGTTACCACGAAATGGGCCCCACAAAGTTGGGTTCGCCCCTGGTTCGTGTAGTTTGGAGGCCCAAGCGGCGCAGGGGCGAGAATTTCCAGTGACGAAGGAGATCAAGGCGTTCCTCCCGTGCATATGCGTTGGCTACTCCGTTTTGAGGAGAGCAACGCCATGATTGCGGTGAGGCGGTCTCGAGCTGCCGTCCCTGCTGAGTTTGGTGCGACCTGCGATAGTGAAGAATAGGGTGGTGTGACATTTTAGAAATCCCCGCCTATGAAGGTCAGCGAGGATGCGGCGTGGGCGAGAGCTCACCTAGCTACAGTGAATTGGACGTCGGAGACTTATAGATGTTGTATAGTCGAGGGTGGAATTGGCGTGTGTGTGACGCCCTGGATTTCTACTCTCGCGGCCACAAGTATGGATCTGTCGATGGTAGAGCTCTAATGTTTATTCTTTACAAGAATAAGCATACCGTTGGCTCCCCCTTGTACCTTGGGTAAGGGAAAAACTTTGGTATCCTCGGAGGGAACCGGCGGTTGTGGTGGCTACTGTCTCCTGGAGAAAAAAAAACCTCTATGTTTTCTCCGTGGGCTGCTTCATGGAGGAGGTGGAGCTTGCCCTGGACTCCATCGGATGTTCCACTGCTGAGGCAGCCCTCCATGATTTCTGTTCCCGTCCCTGGATGGGTGGCGTGGCCTCCGGCTTCGTGATGGCTGGATCCATGTTGTTGTGTTTGGGGGTTAGTTGAGTCAAGTCGGGGGAAAGGTCTGGCTGCTCTTGTTTGATTCCGAGGTTTGTGGGTCCGGGTCCTGGGGTTGGGTGATGGGGAGTGGGAGTGGCGGGAGGGGAAGTTGTTGGAAAGTGTCGGGGTGTGATGGGGGGATTAGAGTGAGTTTTATCTGTGATTTTTGCTGCTGGGTTGGCAGAAGGTGGCTCGTGGAGTTTTTTGAGGTGAGTGGAGTGAGGAGCGTCTGGTCGACTAGTCGCCGCTAACCAGGGCATCACGACTGACGATGCCACTTCCTTCTGGAGAGTGTCGCTAGGACATGACTAGGCTGAGTGGGGTCTTTTTCCCCCCAGAGCTGTTAGTGGTAGAGTGACAGACTCTCCGTCTGTGGTCGGGGCTGTGAGGGTGGTGTGGCTGTTGCCGTGGGAGGTTGGGTGGGGGTGAGCTTGATTGTTCAGGTGGGCCTTGATGTGTGTTTTGCCACGGAGGGTATTGTAGCATGGATTTAGGGGGTGCGGGGATTGATGTTTGTCGTGTCTGGATCTGGGAGCAGGTAGGGGAGGAAACTACTCGAGGATGTTGGGGGGAGAAATTTGTGGGGGGGCGGGGCTGCGAGGGCGCCCCTTAAGGTTCCGGGTGGGCCTGGGAGGTTTCCCAGCCATGGGGTTGACCTTGTATTCCCTAAAGGGGGACTGTCGTCGCCTCTCTTCGCTTTGGGGGTTCCTGCGTGAACTTTTTCTCTCTCTCTTTTCCCCTCTCCTCTCTCTTCCTCTTCTCTCTCTCTCTCTTCTCTCCCCTTCTTCTCTCCTCCTCCTCTCTCCTCTCTCTCTCTTCTCTCTCCTCTCTTCCTCTTCTCCCCTCTCTTCTCCTCTCTCTCCTCTCCTCTCCCTTCTCTCCCCTCTCCCCCTCTCTCTCTCTCTCTCTCTTCCTCTTCTCTTCTCTTTTCTCCCCCTTCTCTCCTCTCTTAACTCTCTCTCTCTCTCTTCTCTACAACCCACACCTACATCTCCTTATACATATAATCATATATAAATAATTAGTTTTTTGTACGGTTGTTTCTCCTCTCCCTTTCTCCCCTCTCTCTCCTTCTCCTCTTCCCTCTCTCTCTCTCCCCTCTCTCTCCTCCTCTCTCCCCCTCTCTCTCTCTCTCTCTCTCTCTCTCTCTCTCTCTCTCTCCCTCTCTCTCCTCCCCTCTCTCTCTCTCTCTCTCTAACTCTCCTCTCTCTCTCTCTCTAAACCCTCACCCCTACATCTCCTTAACATTAAAACAATTATATTATATGTTTATTTTAAATTGTAAATACATTAAAAATTACTGCTTAAATAATTAAATCGAAAGCCTACCTACAGAAAAGAGTTTACGTTACGTTATACATCCTGCTTTTATACATTTTATGCTGATCTTTTAAGATTCAATGTTTCGGTGAGTTTTTATTTTTATTTATTTTTTATTGATATCTATCCTTTAAGTATTTTATGTAACTGAAGGCTGGGGCTGGGGCTGGGGCTATGTCAGATGTGGGTTTGACTTTGGGTTCTCGGGGATAGGGGCTGGGGTTCTGTTACATGCGGGAAGGGGTTCTGCAGGATGAGGGTTGGATGGGATTCTGTGGGAAGCGTTGCCCGCCTTGAGGCTCGACAGATTAAACCCTTGAGGCCCAGAACGTAATTTCCATTGTAATTTTGCCACCATTAGACGATTTTAATTAATATAAGCAATATTTTATAGATATGACCTGTTTAGTATGTTTGTCCACTAGTTAATTTGGTATATTCAGTGACTTTTCGTAATTTTATGGCTGACAACATACAATTTTATATAGCAAAGGAAAGATCTGGGCGTGAAGGGGTTAATTAATGGCCTCAAGGGAACCACAGCATCACGCGGAGATAGGAAGCGGCCTTGAAGTGCCTTTTTGTGGTGCCCTTTGTTGTGCTTTGATTGATTTATGTTCACTGCGACTTTAATCTTGGGGAATTCTGACGATATAAATCTGTGTTACTGTGCACTATGTTGTTGTTTGCTGCTTTATATTACGCACTTTACAACCTTCTTCTTTGTACATTCTAAAAGATGTAAATTTAACTGATGGCAAACTGTGTGTGGCTGCCAACAGTACCTGACTTTTTTTTTTTTCCCTGTTTTTTTTCTCATATTCACTGCAGTTTACATTTGTGCGGAGAAATAATAAAGTGTTCCTTGAATGTGAGCCTTCAGTACAGCCTCAGCGGGTGTCGCGTGATGGTGATAGTTATTAAGCGTCGCGTTTTTTCATTGTACTGTACCTTATCTCTTTGCCGCAACACAATTATGATGGAAGAGCTATTAAAAACTACTCATAGGCAATTATATATTTGTTTATTCTACAGTCTAGAGTGAAACACAAATAATTACGGACACGGAATCTCAGGTGGCATGAAAGCAATTTGTGCAATGAGTGTGCAGGTGTGAATGAGTAATGACCTTGAAAGTTGTGTACCTGTGTTTGCACCCGAGTCTAACAGTGCTGCAGGATGTTGGTGTTGACGGAGGGGCGAAGGAGGAGGAGGACGAGGAGGACGAGGACGAGGAGGAAGGGAACGCATGGGACGAAGATGAAATGTGAAAAGGGATTGGGAAGGAAGGAGGAAAGGCCCAGGCAAACGTCGCCCCGTCACCAGCGTTGCGGCGAAGAGAAAGAAACAGATCCGTCGCTGTTAAGACGAAGAGGAAAGGTTGCCAGGGAGGTGAATATAGCTTTAGACTTTGCCAGAAAATTGGATTATATATATATAAGATACAAGCTTTGAGTGCCCCCTCACCGCACCCTGGCACACCCTGGCCCACCCTGACACACCCTGGCCCATCCTGGCACACCCTGGCCCACCCTGACCCACCCTGGCCATTCCTGGCACACCCTGGCCCTTCCTGGCACACCCTGGCCCACCCTGCACTCTCTGGCCCACCCTGGCACACCCTGGCCCACTCTGACCCACCCTGGCCCTTCCTGGCACACCCTGGCCCTTCCTGGCACACCCTGGCTCACCCTGCACTCCCTGGCCCACCCTGCACACCCTGCACACCCTGGCACACCCTGACACACCCTGGCACACCAAACAGCAGCGTCGTGGCGAAGCATATCCTTTGCAAACACATACGGATGCGCGTGATGAATATTATGAACACCCATGATGCTTTTTTTCTGCAAAGACTAGTTGAGACACGTGAGAGAAAGGCACAACTGTATCAATAAAGATCAATCAACAACCCTGATCTATATCTATCATGTCTTAGCCTCTTTATTGCCATTTTTGCATGAAGTTCGTGCAAGTGGGGAGGCGGTGGCCGAGTAGTTGGCGTCTTGGAGTGGTGAGCTCGATGATGCCCGAGTTCGAATCCTACCGGGGGCAACTCTTTCGGCCATCTTTAATGCGGTCGACAAGAGCCTGGGAGGTGAGCACAAGGTCCCGAGTTCAAGTCCCACCAAGGAACAACTGTATATCCATCGTCGAATGGCCGAAGAAACCCGCATGCTACATTCCTGTTCTTTCGACTGCGACTTCAAGTGCGGCGGAGGGACAACAGGTGGCAGCATGAGCCTAAAACTGAGGGTTGACCGTCACAGAAAATTGACCTTCACCTATGGACCACAGGTGTCACTATAAAATTCCAACCTGGGCCACTAACGGGCGAGGGCCAACCTTCACGACCCTCCAGAATGTGCAGGGCCCACCACCTGAGCCCTCAAGGAAAAACATAATAGCCTACAGGCGCTACAGGCTTCAACGTAAAAAATAGAAAATAAATAAAAAAAAGTGCGGCCAGCCAGACTACCGTAGTGGCGGCAACACAACACCTTGAAAAACACATCCCCGCTGCCACCATAATTATGTCGCGGGGAAACAAGAGAGCATCGCCAGGCACGCTTTATGGGGAACTCCAAAGCCTGATTCTTGGCTGGCGGAGTGTGTGCGTGTGTTGAGATTAGCACGCACGCACACACACACACACACACACACACACACACACACACACACACACACACACACACACACACACGGGGACGGGGCCATACGAGCGTTGCTCTGGCCCTGTAAAATACAACTAGATGAATACACACACACACACACACACACACACACACACACACACACACACACACACACACACACACACACACACACACACACACAAACCCATCTATTCCCCTCACCATTTCTGCCACCCACGCCTTCCTTATGCACCCACACCCCGCCCCCGCCCCTCCACCCATAGCTTGCCAAGAATCTGGCTTCACGGAGACTTATAAATAATAATCGCTCCAAAGTCCCAATGTCATAATCGCACAGCTCCAGAGAGAGAGAGAGAGGAGAGAGAGAGAGAGAGAGAGAGAGAGAGAGAGAGAGAGAGAGAGAGAGAGAGAGAGAGATCTGCGACTTCCATTTTCGTTTAAGACATAAATCTAAGCAACTGCGAACATTTTACCCTAAGTTATGTGTGTTCTTTGTTCTCTGTATCTTTTATCTCTATAATGGGCTGCTCACTGCGACTTTCATCTCTGTGGACCTTGTAGTAAGAGTGTCTTTTATTCTCTCTTTACTACTTTCATTGCTTTCTTTTTTTATTTCCTCTTTCCCTTTATTTCTTTTACGTCTCTGGGTAAATTTTTTGACATAGCATGATCCGTACAGAGCCAAGATTATCCATAAATAACTTACAGCAACGCCATGTCTGCCTATGTAAGACTTAACCTACACTTCCTTTGCACGGATAGATCACCCTCATACGATGCTGCATATACAATAACGATAAATAACATAGCGAAAGTGGCTTCATCTTGCTACATGACCCTATTCTGCTACCCTTCCTATGCACCACCTCTTCCCCTGTCCTCCCAGCCAACCTCTCCTGTCTCCCTCCGTTCCGCCTTGAGACTACACAGCTGTTCCTCCTGTCTCCTGTTCCTCCTGTCTGCTGCATCGGCCTTCCTCTCCATCAAGCTTGTATAAAAACCCAAAGTCCTGCAATCTCAATACCTAAGAGATCCAAGGTTGTGTAAATATAGAGATCTGCCTGCTATTTCGCCTCTCCTGTCTATCAACCTTGTGAAAAAAGGAAAAAAATCTTCCAATCTCAATACTTTAAAGATCCAAAGCTGTGTTAATATAAGTGGGAATGTGACACTTCAACAACGGTATACAGCATCTTTAGCCTTGTTGATGTGCACTGTGTGAGGGGTAGGGGGAATGTATTGAAGTATCTCCATTGAGTAGTGTCCTTGGGTTAAATGAAGAGTTGCCCAAATAGTTGTAAATCTGCCCGGGCCAATCTGAGAGCCTCTTAGATAGATAGATATTTATTGACCACAAAAATACAAATAAACGATGCATACAATTTAGCTTATATTCCATATAAAAACCATAAAAACAACATATTTGCACAACAAGATAATTCAATACAACAAAACATAGAATAAAAACATGCTAGAATCTATATAAAAAAACATGATGATGCCCACACCATAAACACATGCCCAGGAAAACAAGAGAGTAAAGTAATGATTAAACCGAATTAATTACCGTACGCGCACACACACACCACACACACACACACACACCACACACACACACACACACACAGTGTGTGTGTGGGAGTGTCAGTGGGTTGTGGGTGGGAGTTCAGTTGTTGGTGAATCCTCACAGGACGATGGAAGCGCGACGCGTAGCAGTGGTGGTGGTGCAGCCGGTGGTGCAGCCGGTGGCAACGTGGCTGTTGAAGGTGAAGTGACTGCTAAATCAGGTGCGGAGAGAGGCACCTCTCAACACAAACCTCACCAATGGGACCTCAGAGACCGTAAGAAGAAGTAAGACAGCGGCTGGTAGTTATATTCACTCATAATACGTATACTTTATCTACGTATTTACAATGCCACTACAATTAGATTACTTTGAATTGCCATTTACTTCTATAGATGACGATGATCTCATTAATCTTCTTAGTTTTGATTGTCCAAGTTTCCCATACAATAACATCACGTTTGACCCTTTTTATTTATTAAAAGACAAGTACAACAATGAGTTAGACGTAAATCAGTCCTGTTTACTTTCAACATATCACAATATCCCCAAGTCAAATTATGTATTTTTGGATACTTTATATCCACATAATGACACTAACATAATTATAATACTAAATATGAACATTAGGTCCGTACCCACTAATTTACAGCTTTTTGTAGACTTAGTTTTAGCAAATACAGGTGTGAAGTTTGATATACTAGGATTCACTGAAACCAGACTTGACCCTGACCTTGTCAAATTATACCAATTACCAGGATACAAAATGTTTACCATGTGTAGAAATAGATACGGCGGAGGTGTAGCCATGTATATTTCTGATGACCATCATTCTCCCATATCAAATTAATTTTGCCTTGTCGAGTCTTACTTAGAATGTTTAGGTGTTGAGTGTACTGATAATTATAGAAAATATTTATTTATATGTCTGTATAGGCCTCCTGGAGGTAATATAAATATTTTCTTAGACACTTTGAATGACATTCTTGTCACAGCTAATGATAAAAAATACTTTAGTATTCATGTTTTCGGGGATTTTAATTTAGATTTGTTAAAGCATAACGATAGGTATGTATTTGATTTCTTTAATTTGATGATTTCCTTTTCTTTATTTCCACTAATCACAAGCCCTACCAGAATTACAGATACAACCGCCACATTAATTGATCATATTTGGGCATCACATATTGAATCAAATTCTAATAATTACATAATACAAACAGACATCAGTGATCATTATCCAGTTGTTTCTCAATTTAAGCTATTTTATCCAAGACAAAGTGACCCAGTATATATTAATAAAAGAATTGTAACACAGACTGCATTAAATAACTTTGGTACCGATCTCTCACAGGTGAATTGGGCTGACGTATTACAGTCAAACTGTCCCAATGAAGCATATAATGCATTTTTTCTGAAATTCGACAGCTTGTTTAAAAAACATTTTCCAGAAAGAAGAATTTGTGTAAATAAAAAAAAGGAACGAAGCCCATACATTACATTAGCATTAAGAAACAGTATTAAAGAAAAACACAGACTAGAGAGACTTTCACATAAATGGCCTTTAACATTCAAGGAACAGTATAAGCAATATAGAAATTAGCTGACAACAATTCTAAGAACAGCAAAAAACAACTATTACAAAAAACAATTAAAAGACAACCAAGGAAATCCAAAATCTCACTGGAAATCTATTAACTCTATACTTGGTAAAAATTCCAACATACAAAGAAACAAAAAAATCGAACTAAAACCATTGTGCCCTGAAATGTCAAATAAATTTAACGATCACTTCCTAAAAGAGATGAGAACCAAAATATACTTGATGGAAATCACCTTGATTACTTAATCAATTCTCCTGCGTATTCTATGTATTTACCTCCTTTAAGCCCCACTGAAACTGAAAGATATCTACAAGCCCTTAAAACTAGCACACCCGGAATTGACGATGTGTCACCAAGAATATTAAAACACACATCAACTTTATTGTCAACCCCACTGACTCACATAATCAACCTCTCATTAAGAACAGGAATTTTCCCCGACAGACTAAAAAGGCCAAAGTGATTCCAATATACAAATCGGGCAGTAATAATGACATTAACAATTATCGCCCCATTTCCATACTACCAGCTTTCAGCAAAATATTCGAAAAAGTCATTGCAACCCGTTT
>JACEEZ010025692.1:270000-277500 GCA_016584305.1 Chionoecetes opilio | reverse complement strand
TCTACTGAGTCCATTCCAATCATTTACCACCCTATTTGTGAACCAGTTTTTCCCTATTTTTTTTTTAAATACGCTTTTCCAGCTTGAATCCGTTACTTCTTGTTCTACCCTGGTTAATAGCCGTAAGAACTTTTCCTACCTCTCCTTTATTAAATCCCTTTATCCACTTAAAATGCTTGTATGACTAAACTTTTTTTCGTCTGAGTCATTATACAGAGAGGAATTTCAATCCAAGAGTATGTCTATATCAGGACTGAACCATAAAGGTGTGAAGCAAATCAGTGTTTGTTGGAGCTGCTGTACAAATCCTCTTCCTCCCTAAACACGAGCCAAGACCTCATCTGGGGCGAAGCTAAAGTAGATTACTCATATCCTTCTGCTGCTGCTGCTGCTCCTCCTCCTCCTCCTCCTCCTCCTCCTCCTCCTCCTCCTCCTCCTCCTCCTCCTCCTCCTCCTCCTCCTCCTCCTCCTCCTCCTCCTCCTCCTCTAAGAACTTTTCCTACCTCTCTATACTCTTTTACCTTTACTCTTTTCTAAACTCTTTAAAAACACTGAATTCTTGTGCTAACTCGTGCATTTTATCTAATCGTCTTATTTTTCTTATATTTTCCTATTTAGATTTAACAGTTTCTAAGTATACAAGTGCGAGAGGGAAATAAAAAGCAAGGATAGAAAACACTACAGAGAAACCTAGGTGGACGAGAGACCAGAGAAGTTAGATTGTAAATAGAGGGAAGAGATACTGAGAAGGAGGAGGAAATACCATCAGTACTAGAAGGATGCTGGAGTAAAGGAGAGGGTGAATAATTACAATAAGGCAATCCGGAGTCAAACTTGTACTACTACTACTACTACTACTACTACTACTACTACTACTACTACTACTACTACTACTGTTACTACTACTACTACTATACTACTACTACTACTACTACTACTACTACTACCACTACTACTACTACTACTACTACTACTACTACTACTACTACTACTACTACTACTACTACTACTACTACTACTACTACCACTACTACTACTACTACTACTACTACTACTACTACTACTACTACTACTACTACCACTACCACTACTACTACTACTACAATATACCTCCACCGCCTCTTTATTTGCAGCGGGTACGCCATAGCCCCACCTCGCTATTGACTGTGGCATCCAACCTTACAACTACCCCTAAAAATACATACATTTACTAACTAACTACCCCTAAATTTACAAACCTACTCTATTCCTAACCTATCCACCCTTATCCCACTCTCTACCAATGTGGCCTCGCAATCGAGGTCACCTATGTCCGTGTTAGAGGGAGTGGAGTATCTCGTACCCCTGAGACACAGGAGGGCAGACCGGAGCAGGGAGAAGGAGAGGCGACACCTCATCCAGGCGGCGACGGAGCTCCTTGGCTGGTGCTTCTTTACTGACATCAAGTCAGCTAGTCTTGAGTAGAAGCTCCTAGCCTTGGGGGCCATGCCGCCAGATGTGGTGAAGACCAGGGGCGTGAAGGTACCATGGTCGACTTGCAGGATCCTATCGCCATAGGCCCTTATCTTCTCCAGCTCGTTCCTGTGGTGGACAGCCTCGAGGGAGAGCTCACGATGGGAGGCGGCCATCGGGTCGAAGACCCGGATGTCCAAAAAGGTCCGCTGCCCTCTGGTCCAGAATCCCCGAGCACAGATGTCCACGCGAGCCTCAGGGGCGGTATTGGCTGTCCTGTACCGCAGGAGTTCCCCATCTAGAGGCAGAAGGGTTGGCTCGGTGGAGACGTCGTGGCACACCTCCTTGAGCATGCTGGCTGTCAGGTCCCTCACCTCGTCGTGCCTGATACACACGAATCCCCCCTTTTTGCACGTCATGGTGTGGTCTGCGCTGTTGGGGGATCCACACACACAGGTGTTGGGGAGTCCTTCCACTGGCCAGCCGTACCTCAGAGCAACGGCATCGACAAATTCTTGTTTGTTGAGGTTGAAGCCCTTTGCTCTGATTGGTAGTGATGTTAGCCAGTTGGACGCTCCCGTCTCCTGTGCGATGTGGATTTTTCTCACGGTGTCTGGATGCAGGATGGTCGAAAGGTGTTCAAGGCTGGTCTTCTGCCCTTGCTGCCTGTCTCGTGAGAATCGTTTCTTTTGCTCAGCGATCACACTTTGGTCGATTTCACCTTGTGCGTCCTGAGCGATGATCATATCCGTGAGGGACCTGGTAAGGTTGATGGAGTTGAGGTTCTCCACCTCAGCCATCTTCTCAGGAGAGGTGATTCCCATCCCGCCTAGTCTTGGAGGGAGTTCGAGCAACGCCCTCGTGTCATTCCTCAGGACGGGAGATCTCAGTAACGCTGGTATGAAGGTGTTCTACTACTACTACTACTACTACTACTACTACTACTACTACTACCACTACCACTACTACTACTACTATTATATAGGCCCCTGTTTATTTTATGGATATTAATCCCTTCATAGATTAGGGGTTAACTTTTTTATATTTCCTATGTTGTTTACAAATGTATTACGTATTTTAGTTTTGTATATATATATACTTTATAGATAATTTTAATTTATATCAATTGATTTTAATGGTTAGCCTATCCATACATTTTGTTTTATTTGTACATGTATGAGATTTTTTATTTGATATCTTAAGGTGAAAGACATAAAAATACATACCTGTAAGATTTATCATATAAGTATGTGCAAATTATGCTGTTTGTATATAACAATAACATTTATTTTTTCTTATTGTATATCATGTGCGTCTACTCTACTATGTAAGTTTCTTACGAAATAAAATGTACTGAACTGAACTGAACTACTACTACTACTACTACTACTACCACTACTACTACTACTACTACTACTACTACTACTACTACTACTACCACTACCACTACCACTACTACCACTACTACTACTACTACTACTACTACTACTACTGCTACTACCACTACCACTACCACTACTACTACTACTACTACTACTACTACTACTACTACTACTACTACTACTACCACTACTACTACTACTACTACTACTACTACTACTACTACTACTACTACCACTACCACTACCACTACCACTACTACTACTACTACTACTACTACTACTACTACTACTACTACTACTGCTACTACTACTTCTACTACTACTACTACTACTACTACTACCACCACTACTACTACTACTACTACTGCTACTACTACTTCTACTACTACTATGAGGAATCTTACATATGCGAACCAGAATAAAGATGTAGGCCAAAAATTAAAGGCATTACACAGTTCTTGTTGGAGATGCGTTCAGTTTTTCCGCATTTTCATTGTTTGCTCTGTTGCCTCGTCGCTCCTGAGTCTTTTGTTGACACTCCGCCAGCCTGTGTCCCCCCGGCGGCTCCCCAAGGCCAGTGTTAATATAGCCAAGGCGCACAGCAGCTCCCAGGCCGCGCTGGTCAATGGGAGGCAAGAAGGAACTCGACGAAGCTAATTTGGGACGCGAAACTCAACACCTCGTCCCGGGCTGGCGAGGAACGGGAATCCTTTGCTCTATCTGCTGGGGTTGAAACAGGTGCTGAAACAGGTGCTGAAACAGTGCTGAAACAGGTACTGAAATAGGTCCTGAAACAGATGCTCAAACAGGTGCTCAAACAGGTGCTGCCCCGCTGACGTCATGGCTGAAGAGGGCCTATGAAGCGATACTAAACGTCAAAGGTCCCAAGAAGTAGCAGAAGAAGAAGAGGACCTATGAAGCGATACTAAGCGTCAAAGGTCAGAAGAAGTAACAGAAGAAGAAGTATGTCCTTTGTTACCGTAGGGGAAAAATTGTCAACTAACCGGCAAGACAAGAAGATTTTGACGACGCGTGACATTTTGAAGAGATGTAAAGGAGAGTTTTAGAGTTCATGAAGCGTCAAAATGTTATCCATGAATCGTCCTCGCGTCGCTTTTAAGTCGTTATAAACCTCGTCCTCGCGTCAGGGGATTGAAGTATTTATATCGTCCGTGTGTGTGTGTGTGTATAATTCAACCATTACATTGTTACTGGGTCGTATTAGTGGATGAGAGAGGTCACAACGTCAATACACAATGACTGATTATATTATGGTGTGAACTGCCGGTCTCCTACGTCGCTAAGAGCACGCAATGGACAGCATGGGAAGGAAAGGCATGACAGTAGCGACAGAGGGAGGTCTGTTGTCTCCTGTTGATTTCCTGTTGTTGCTGTTGTTGTTATAGTTGTTGCCCTTTTTGCTGTTATGGCTGTTGTTGTTGTTGTTGTTGTTGTTGTTGTTGTTGTTTTAGCATCTGTAAAAAAAAATTATTCGTTAATATGTGCTACAAACCATGAGAGATTTTTCATGCAAACGTCCCGCGAACGTCCCCGTCCCGCGAGTTTTAGATTCGCTCCTCTTACGTGTGTTGTAGCTTTTTACCTTCTGTGTGTGTGTGAGAGAGAGAGAGAGAGAGAGAGAGAGAGAGAGAGAGAGAGAGAGAGAGAGAGAGAGAGAGAGAGAGCGAGCATTACCCCATGCGTCAAGTTATTGTTCTCATCACGTCCCAAGGGAGTGTGTATGGTCGCGCCTCACTCATACAGCTGCTTGCATCGTCACTCCATCGGTTATCAACTCCTCTATCGTTATCGACACGCTTCCTCTAGCCCTCAGTTTGGCTCCGAGGAGAAAATGTGCGTTGGACGTCAGTTATTGGTGCATACCCCGGGGCGCGGCGGCTGCCAAATGAGGGCCTGAGTGCCGGGGAGCCGCGCCAGCCACCACCAGTTGTTCTTCGCTTCTCAGAGGGACGAGTCGCAATCATGAGGAATAAGTAAGTCACTCATCAAAGAGGCGTCCGTTTTCTTGCAGCCTTGGGTTTTCCGGCGGCCAGGCGCGGGGTGGTCACTGGTCAGGACGAGAGTTTGAGATATGTCACCCAAGAGTGTCCCGTCGAGGAAGTGTTTTGTCGCGTTGTCGTGTGAGGCGGCGGCGTCGGCGTGCCCTTGAGTGTGGCCTGCCCCTCAAGCCCCTGGAGGAGGGACCGGAGGGCTGGATGCAGGCTGATAATGGTGATTGGCTGGAGATATACATCTAAAGGGAATGGTGGCGCGCGGCGAGTTAGCGATGAGGCGGCGGCAAGTAATCGGATGGCTGCCCCGCCCCACCCCGCCCTGAGGCACTGAACGCACCGTGAAGGCAAAACAATAAATGATGGAAAACTTATCTCAGCGTCACAAGATGAGTGAGTGAGAAGGCAGCCGCGTGATCTGGCAGGATAGTTTGTCTGCGTTGTTTATTCCTAGAAATAAGTGTTGATGACCAAGGGCTTGAGCGAGTGGGCGAGGATGAAGCAGGGGCGTGGAGCAAGGGCGTGAAGCAAGGGCGTGAAGCAGGGGCGTGAAGCAAGGGCGTGGGTAGATTGCGGAAGTGCGTGTGGTAATGAGCGTGGAGGGTGCAGCGTGGGCACAAGCAGCAGAGGGGCAGAAAGGGCTCGCCAAACCTATTCTTAGCTGTGTTTCCCTCCCCAGCGCGGCCGCCAAGCCTTTGCCACCGAAGATTATTTCCCGACTCTGTTTCCAACCTCGGGAAAACTGCTCAGATCTAAGTTTCCCACAAAACTTTGTGAAGCACGTGAGGGAGGTGCACTATTCAAAGTTGCTCCAATAATTTTTCAAAGATATGCAAAGCGTTGCTGTGGGACGCAGGTGACGCCCTGTGCGTCAGACAATACAGACACAATACAGCCACTGTGTCAGCGTGATGTTTAGACGCAAGTGTTTCACAGTCCACTTTTTAGATATGAGTCAAATTAATTTTGAAATCATTTCAAATGGTTTGTTTAACGCTCACGTCAGCGACATCCTTGCCGGGTATACAGTGAGGAAGCAGGGCTTTGCGGTAACACGGAGGCGACCCTTCCACTATGTTATGACACCCGTGGCTGACCGCAGCACGGGAGGGGAAGGTCCACTTGCCTGGCCCTGAGTAAGAACTTCATCTCAATACCTTCTCACTGAGGCCAGGCAGTGGCGGCAGCTGGTGTGTGATTGATGCGACTCGATCCTTGCCTGGGTTATACTCCTTATCATGCACGTATGTTTTGTGTGTGTGTGTGTGTGTGTTGGCTTCAATTGAGACGCAGGGGCATCAATGAGCCACGTTCCTGGCCTAAGCGAGAAAAAAATCAGTTTATCTATCATGGATGTGAGTCTTGACAGGAATGTAATACATGCGTTGCCAGGAGTGTCAGGCCCTGTCGCTTCCGCCATGGCTAGACGTATTACCCCCCCCCCCTCTACCCTGCCCCTACGGTGATGGACTGTAGGCTATGCCAAAGTTACTTTGGGCTATGCCTAACATAATGACGCACACACGCACACACACATACGACATCACACACGTGATGTAATCAAAACGTGTGTGGCTCTGGAATTAGTGATACTATACATAGATACTCCCGAACTAAATTGGCTCACCCCTCTTTTTTATTTTATTCTCTTACTGTCTTCTTTATAGGGACTGGCAACTAAGCGGGCTTTGAGTTACCCATTTTTGTTGTGCCCTTGGCCAGTTCCATGTCATGTAAAAAAGAAAAGAAAAAAAGTTGTGGTGTGGTGAGGTGCCTGGGGAGTGTCAGGGTGATGTTGTGGTGTGGTGAGGTGCCTGGGGAGTGTCAGGGGGATGTTGTGGTGTGGTGAGGTGCCTGGGGAGTGTCAGGGTGATGTTGTGGTGTGGTGAGGTGCCTGGGGAGTGTCAGGGGGATGTTGTGGTGTGGTGAGGTGCCTGGGAAGTGTCAGGGTGATGTTGTGGTGTGGTGAGGTGCCTGGGGAGTGTCAGGGGGATGTTGTGGTGTGGTGAGGTGCCTGGGGAGTGTCAGGGTGATGTTGTGGTGTGGTGAGGTGCCTGGGGAGTGTCAGGGGGATGTTGTGGTGTGGTGAGGTGCCTGGGGAGTGTCAGGGTGATGTTGTGGTGTGGTGAGGTGCCTGGGGAGTGTCAGGGGGATGTTGTGCTGGTGATATTAAAGGAGTGTGAGTGGTGCTAGAAGTCCTTTGTTTTCTTGTTTCCGTTCTGGTGACTTTTCTGGTTGTCAGTCATCTACTTTTCTCATGTATGTACGCGCGCTCCTGTCGCTCATTCCTTTTATTTTTCCATCCGTGACATTAATGGCCTCTCCTCTCGTGTACCGTCAAAGCATAAGTCCTGTTTACCTTTCCTCGTCTTGTAACACAGCACGAGGCTCTGCTCTGCTCTACTCCCTTAAAAGGCTCTCTGCTGGCCTCTGCTTCCTGCTTACGTCACGGTCTATACATCATCATCCCTTTGAACGAGAATTCATGAAAAAAGCTTTGGCGGACGACAGCCACTTGACGTCGACTTTATAATAATTTAGGTTTACGTCGTTTCGTAAAAATTAGTTGCTTCAAAGTGTAGGATCAAATAGAAATAAACATATGTCTGCACAATATAAGAAAGAACGCGATTGTTTAAAAAATGGTACGTTTT
>JACEEZ010025692.1:162500-262500 GCA_016584305.1 Chionoecetes opilio | reverse complement strand
ATCCATGTCATACACACTCGATCTTATTCATTCATCTCAGGCTAAAGGCGCTATTACACGGGCACTTTTCTGCTCAGTGAGCAGCTGCTCACTGAGCAGATTTCACTGAGCTGCTCAACGAAACTATTACACGGTGATCTGTGTTTTGATGAGCAAAATGCATACAGACCTGAGTGCGGTAATGATACAAATGATCATAGCGCTTCCTAATAAGCGGTGCTTGTTGTAATGGAGATAGCTTTATTTTGCACACACACACACACACACACACAACACAAAAAAAAAAAAAAAAAAAAAAAAAAAAAAAAAAAAAAAAAAAAAAAAAAAAAAAAAGTATACTTTGTGGTTAAAGTTAGGTTAGGTTTCATTACAACCTATAAGGTTAGGTTAGGTTTCTTTAAAACCTTTAAGGTTAGGTTAGGTTTCATTAAAACCTATAAGGTTAGGTTAGGTTTCATTATTACATTTTTTTTGGGGGGGGGGGGGGGGGGGGGGTTGCGCAAAATAAAACTCTCCATTAGAACAAGCACCTATTGTAGGCCAAGAAAAAATAGGGAAATACTTTGGAACTCATCCTTCCGGCTTTGATTGAAATGAACTACCGCACTGTATTGTATGCTTATTGTACTTCACATCTGTAAAGGTTCCAGCGTGCGCTCAGCCTTGGTTAACCCACACGGCCGCTATGAAATATGAGGTGCCTCAAAAAATTCTAAGTCCAGTTAGGTTAGGTTAGGTATACTTTGTGGTTAAGGTTAGGTTAGGTTAGGTTAGGTATACTTTGTGGTTAAGGTTAGGTTAGGTTAGGTTAGGTATACTTTGTGGTTAAGGTTAGGTATACTTTGTGGTTAAGGTTAGGTATACTTTGTGGTTAAGGTTAGGTTAGGTTAGGTATACTTTGTGGTTAAGGTTAGGTTAGGTTAGGTATACTTTGTGGTTAAGGTTAGGTTAGGTTAGGTATACCTTGTGGTTAAGGTTAGGTATACTTTGTGGTTAAGGTTAGGTTAGGTTAGGTATACTTTGTGGTTAAGGTTAGGTTAGGTATACTTTGTGGTTAAGGTTAGGTTAGGTATACTTTGTGGTTAAGGTTAGGTTAGGTATAACTTGTGGTAAGGTTAGGTAGGTAGGTATACTTTGTGGTTAAGGTTAGGTTAGGTTAGGTATACTTTGTGGTTAAGGTTAGGTTAGGTTAGGTATACTTTGTGGTTAAGGTTAGGTTAGGTTAGGTATACTTTGTGGTTAAGGTTAGGTTAGGTTAGATTTTTACTTATAGTGACTTTGATGATTTTTTTGGGAGCCATAAATCACTTATATTTGCTTCCCTCACCCAAAAACCCCGTATTCCCGCCAGTTCTCCAGGCTTATTGGCTATAGGGGGAAGAAAAAAAAGATAGGGGTGAAGGACTTCTTCCAAAGTTTTACCAAAAAGAGTTGGTGTCTCTGAAAACGACCGCGAAACTCTCGTCCATTATTACCAAAAAGTTGTTTCATAGTCTATATGAAACCATAGTCGTTTCGTACACTCAGCGCAGAGTTGAACTTGACTACTAGAGTTACGAAATGACACCAGGTATGTACGAAAATACTCAAAATCAGTGTACGAAACTAACTACTTTCAATTAAACATACCAAATTAAGAAAGTTTTTTTTGATTAGGCCAAAGGCTTTTGATTCATTTAAACTTCCTGTAATCCCCGTGAGTAGCTTCTATGGACCACTGTGGCCCGCGCCGTACCCGTGGCCGTGGCGGTACGGGGCTGACGCCGTTATAGTGGACGAGAACTACGCGTTCGCTCTTTAGGTCAGACACACACACTCGGGTGCTAACACTGCACTCTTAGCCTCTCTCGCTTTACCATATACACCACACCTGTACGGCCTCGCAACACACCTGTCGCCTGTGTATCACCGTAAATAAATGACTTAGGTCAGGCTTCTAGGCATTGAGGGTGCATGTTTTCTTTTTTAATATTTTTTTAACAAATAAAGGGCTATATATGTTCCATATTGTAGGATGTGCCTGAACTAAGTCAATCAGTAAGCTTTCCATCTCGTCTGTCCAGTCAGCAGGCATGTTGATGTCTTTTTGAGTTTTAGAAGAAAATGATCTTGCAATAAATAATATAGTCATCCACTAATTTCGGTCCTTTATAACAGAAAACGTTTTTGCTCACTCAAATGACGAGCAAAAATAGCTTCGAAGTAGTTCTCTGTTTGCTCAACCAAACAGGCTTTCATCGAGCAAAATCCTCAAAACTGCTCAGTGAAATCTGCTCACTGAGCAGAATAGTGCCCGTGTAATAGCCGCTTAAAGGAATCTGATCTCTTAAACAATGATTACCAGGGACTATATTTTGACATGATTTCTACCTGACATGGCAATAACAGTAATCCTAGGCTTTAATTAACACCAGAGGCAAGGAAGACAATTTAAGAAGAATCTAAAGTTATTTATTAGTAAGAACCTGACACAAATACTACAAACATCTCCGTTGTACTGCTAAGAGTTAGGCGCACCAACATCCACATTACAGGAACTACCACGTGTAGGTGTCGCGGCCTCTTGTAGCTTCCTTATGTTCTTATGTCATCCACCGCTACTGTCCGTCGTGGTCGTCGTCCTCGCGCTTCCGCTTGGTGGAGGGAGCGTCGGGGTCCGCCTTGATGGTGGAGGCCACGTTCATCATCACGCTGCTGTTGCCTGTGGAGAGGTGGAGGTTGGGGGTGATGCCGGCTGCCACACACATAACCACACTCATAAAATTATCCCGTAATGCATTAGCGACTTTCATAAGGAAATGGGGAAATGGGAGGAATTAGGGTACGGGAATGGGGAAATGTGGTGATTAGGTTAAGGAAATGGGGAAGGAAATGCTAATCAAGACTATATAATGGGTTCATAATCCTATCTGTTGCATACTGATTTCTTTGATCTTCACGGTTGTTCCATTGCATTTGTTAGTTACTGTCTACAATGTGAATAGTTTATGGATTCATCAGAAAGCTAAGAAATGATGATCTGACCCACGGTGCTGAGGTAGCCATACTCCTAAATGAATGGTAAATAGAAGTTTTTAAGTGGATAAAGGGATTTAATAAAGGAGAGGTAGGAAAAGTTCTTACGGCTATTAATCGGGGTAGAACAAGAAGTAACGGATTCAAGCTGGAAAAGCGTGGATTTAAAAAAGAAATAGGGAAAAACTGGTTCACAAATAGGGTTGTGAATGATTGGAATGGACTCAGTAGACAGGTAGTTAGTGCGGAGTCTTTGGGGAGCTTTAAAGGGAGGCTGGATAAATTCATGGATGGGGATGAAAGGTGAATGTAGGTAGTGTTAAGTAACAGGAATTACCACGTGTAGGTCTCCCAGCCTCTTGTAGCTTCCTTATTATTATGTTCTTATGGTAAAAAAGGTACCTAAGTACAAAGGCTACATTCACTCTCACAACCCGACTCCTACCTGGCGGGCCGGGTGTGACCTTGAAGACGGGCCTGTTGACACTGACAATCTTCTGGGCGGGTCCCGAGGTGATGGTGGTGGCGGGCTTCTGCACCAAGGTGACGGTCTGGGTGTTCCCGGTCTTGGTGGTGACCATGGAGATCGTAGGTTTGATGGGCGTACTGGCCAACTTCATGCCGCCCCCGCCACCACCCAGGCTGATGCGATTACCTCCCAGCGGTGTTGAGAGACCTGAGGGCTTCTGTGGGGTGAAGTTAAGGAAACTGTGGTGTGTGATGTATGGGATGGTGTATGAAACTGTGGTGTGTGATGTATGGTGTGTGGTCCATGGTGTGGTGTATAAAACTGTGGTGTATGATGTATGGTGTGGTGTATGAAACTGTGGTGTGTGATGTATGGTATGGTGTGGTGTATGAAACTGTGGTGTGTGGTCCATGGTGTGGTGTATGAAACTGTGGTGTGTGATGTATGGTGTGGTGTATGAAACTGTGGTGTGTGATGTATGGTGTGGTGTATGAAACTGTGGTGTGTGATGTATGGTGTGGTATGAAACTGTGGTGTGTGATGTATGGTGTGGTGTATGCAACTGTGGTGTGTGATGTATGGTGTGGTGTATGCAACTGTGGTGTGTGATGTATGGTGTGTGGTCCATGGTGTGGTGTATGAAACTGTGGTGTATGATGTATGGTGTGGTGTGTGATGTATGGTGTGGTGTGGTGTGTGATGTATGGTGTGGTGTGTGGTCCATGGTGTGGTGTATGAAACTGTGGTGTGTGATGTATGGTGTGGTGTATGAAACTGTGGTGTGTGATGTATGGTGTGGTGTATGAAACTGATAGCTTCTGTGGGATGAAGGGAAACTGTAGGGCATGTAAAGTGATAAACTAACTATGCTATGCTATTGGGTATGTGAAGTGATATCATTGCCAACCATTTCCTACAGTAAACAAGGTGATTGGAGAGCAGGATTTAGACTGAGGGTATGATTTTGTTTACCTCAAATTTTCTTTCTTGGTAGCAACATAGAATCAGAAGACAGACAGACAGTATTTCCTCTGCCTGTGGAGTGCGGGAAACCAACCTTGCGTGGTGGTTTGATTCTGTAGTTGCAGGCAGAGAGGCAGTAGCGGTCGGGGGGGAGACGGATGCCATACTGGTTCACCTTGATGGGCGGCAGCGGGTTGGAGTTGCGGGTGCGGGCAAGCTCCAGCAGCAACTGTCCCCGTGCAATGAGAGGCTGGTGTTATATTCCTACCAGTACATTATTACCACATACATATAAAGTTTTCAACAAGTACCCATGCATTGAGTCATGTATTATTACCTTCCAGTACATTATCACTTAACCCCTTGAGGCCCAGAACGTAATTTCCATTGTAATTTGGCAACCATTAGATAATTTTTAGTGAATATAAGCAATATTTTATAGATATGACCTGTTTAGTATTCTTGTGACTAGCTAATTTGGTATATTGAGTTACTTTTCGTTTTTTTATGGCTAACAACAGACAATTTTTTATAGCAAAGGAAAGATCTGGGCGTGAAGGGGTTAAATAATAAATAACTCTAATAGAAAGCCTCACGTCTCTGGGTGGGGGAGTGCTGAAGGACTTCTCCATCTGCATGTGCACCGCCAGCTTCACGTCGTCCATCTCGATGGTGCGCGTCTTCTTGGCGTAGTTGGCGTACACCCGGGCATCGTCCAGGACCTGCGACACATACCCTGCGGGGCACCCAGGGTTGGCGGGTTAGCTGAATATCTAGATTGACACATATTAAAATACGGAAATTATGCAATTCAAGATCAATGCACTGCTGAGAGTTAAGAGCAGGCCTAATAATAACCCTCATGCAAGACTGAGTGAGAACTAATAAACTTAAATAATAAATAGCTGATGGCTGGTTAGCTGATTGACTCTGATGTGTGGATGTGGGAGTGATGGTGGGGAAGGAAGGCTTGATGGAGTAGTGGGTAGTGGTAGGTTAGGTTATACTCGCCGCACCCGCACGTTAAGTTGGCGAAAATTGGGCCTTTTCACTCCCCCCTTCCGAACGCACGGGATTGGCTGAGGTATTGGGGCTTTAGGGCATAACTTGGAGTAAGGCATTCTCTGTGTGACGCTAATGCTCGCACTGTAGGATACGCAAGGACTAATTGTGGAGTATAGTTCCGCGTTCCTAAAACACTAACTTTTCACCTTCATATTTTCGTCAGGGGATCATAAACACATCATAGAAGTATAGTTTGAAGGTGTTTAGTACTATATAAGGTCATTAGTTAGGTTAGGTAAGTCATTTATTTTTTTATTCTCTCCCCCACTTTATTATTACGTTTTAGAGGTATCTGAAGGGATCTGTGAAGGTCTGGAGAAAATATAACCACTAATAAGGACGGGAAAGGACTCTACGGTAGAATTTTACCCATTAGAATAGTGTAGTGTGATGCTCATGCTTACTGTAGGCTGTTGTTGTTGTTGTTGAAGGGGTGAAGTATATGTCAAGTCATTATAAAGTGTAGTGTGATGGTCATGCTGGTTACAGGGAGTTTCGTACATAAGTTGTTTCGTACCCAGGTTTTGTTAGTTGTTTCGTACACTGATTTAGAGTTTTTTCGTACATACCTGGTGTCGTTTCATAACTCCAGTAGTGAAGTTCAACTCTGAGCTGAGTGTACGAAACGACTATGGGTTCATATAGACTACGAAACAACTTTTTGGTGTACGAATCTACTGGTGTACGAAACAACTTGTGTGCGAACTGACTGCACCCCGCCATGCTTACTGTAGGTGAACTCGAGCATCTGGTTGACCACGCCGGGTTCGTAGTCCGTGATGCCCATGTCCTTGAGGATGGCGGTCATCACCTGGGCCTCCTTGGGCACCACGGCCTTGGGCTCCTTGGCCATGGCGGTGCTAAGGGTTAATGTGCCGGGTTACTGCATGTACTAGCGGTGTGGTGGTGGTGGTGCAAGGGTGTGGCGGGGAGGTGGTGCCCCGCTTGACGCCTCGCTCAGATGTAAACAATAACACGCAAGTGACGCAACATTTGACAAGCATCGTACACTGTTATAAATTGCTGTATATTTACTTTTTTTCTCATTTCACGGGTAACTTGAATGATGAAAGCCTATTATAATGAGTAGGAATTATATTTACGTCAAATATATATAGTTTTTATCACGAGCTAATAGTAGTTGATCAAAAATGTATGATGTCGATATTTTGATATGACTGATTTTGATAATTTTTGCAGATGTTTATAGTATTTCAATGAACATTTTGAGCTTTATAGTATAGCAGGTGGCTGATCTGCCTTTCAATGGACTGCTTTTGCTTTACTAATGGCATTACCCACACGGCACATCGTAGCATCATCGTACACCTGGCAGCGGCGGGACAGGTGGAGGATAACGCGGGAAAGCTGTTGACATTTCAGACAGAGGCTCGGACATTGGAGGTTCGATCACTTCGGTGTGTGTATTGTGCTGGGAACACCGTACACCCCCTCACCATGGACGAATATCCAAATCTAGAAGATGAATATGAGGCCCTTCACGCCGAGGAGATGGAGGCGATGCAGGACCAGCAGGGTGAGAGCAGTGTGGCAGGGAAGGGCAGGCGTGTGTGTGTGTGTTTACTTTGTGTACGTGGTATTGTCAGAAGCAAGGCCTCACAGTCGTGGTGATCGTGGTGCACCGCTGCTGCCAGGCCCGGGGCTGGAACACAGCACCATAAGTGGAACCTACCGTAAAGTAAGAGTCAATACGTAAGTCATTCTCCACAAACTCACGCCGATCGGAATACTCGCCGCCGTCGGCGAGTATTCCAATTTTTTTACGTCGGCGACAGTTCTTGATATGTACAGTACCCAGTTTATACATCTAATCAGCTTTTACCTGTGTTTCTGCATTCAGGGATTAAATACCAGCAATGGCTTGATCAATTAGGTTAGGTTACTGGCTTGATCAATTAGGTTAGGTTACTGGCTTGATCAATTAGGTTAGGTTACTGGCTTGATCAATTAGGTTAGGTTACTGGCTTGATCAATTAGGTTAGGTTACTGGCTTGATCAATTAGGTTAGGTTACTGGCTTGATCAATTAGGTTAGGTTACTGACTTGATCAATTAGGTTAGGTTACTGGCTTGATCAATTAGGTTAGGTTACTGGCTTGATCAATTAGGTTAGGTTAGTGAACTAGTTGGGGGGGATCTGCGGGTCAGTTAAGTCAGGTTACGTAACCAATGTCCGTGTATTGTATTAAACTGCAGTGTTACAGTGTTTTGGGACAAGTTCGCAGCAGTTTACCCTGCAGAGACTCAGCTTAGGTGGCTTAGGCTCTAATTTTCTCTACGTGTTAAACCTCTATCTCAAAATAACATTGGAAGTGAGCTAGCTTGATTTTCCCTAAGTGTTAGAGAGTTTCTCTAAGGGTAAATCTCACCTTATTTACTCTTAAATATGTCTGTATATCTGGGATAATAAGTAAACATGGCCGCCCAGTTGGTTCCTGAACGCTGATTGGGTGACAACGTAGCTAGGCCCCTGATTGGCTCGTGGGAATCCTGAGGTGACGAGTTGCCGATTACGTATTTTAAACGAATAATCGCTTTTATATTCGTGCACTGATATAGGATTGCATAGCCTTGTTGAAAACCTCAGCTTTTTTAATGACTTCATAAAAAAAGTCCGATATTTAAGGCCTACGTAAAATAAATATGATGCAATCATTTAGTAATCCCGTACATTTTAGCGATGTTTTGTTGATCACTTTTTTTCCACTAAATATAGGGGGATTTTTGTGTTTTAATATATTTCGATATTTCCGCATCGTTTTATGTATAAATCGCGAGCTTGGTGGATGTATTTTGTTTTTTTGTCTGTGGGGGTTTTTGTATACACTTTAAAGTCAACCTTGTTCTTCCTTGTATATGAGATGAGGTTATTTGTGTGTGATTAGCTATGCCTACAGTCGCAGTGTGTTTGTGTGTGCCTATGTGACGTGTTTTTCACGTGTTTACTGGAGGAATACATCTGACTCAGTCGTTTAAAGGGTCAGATTATCGAAAAAACAAAACATGTTTTGCACGTTGGTTTCAACACTGAACTAGGATCTGTTACTGTTTATAAGATACACATATCATATAGTGCCGACCGGGGTAACTCGGTCCTTCCAACGGACCGGTTCTATTCGGACCGCTATCTTTGCTTTGGTGTTTGTTTCTATATAAATAAGAGTGTAACAGTTTTGAATGTCCCATGTAGTAAAACAACCATTTTTACATTTCTAGTATTAATATGAATATAAATATTGATATGTAACTGAACCCAGGAACCAAAAAAGAAAATGAGTAAAATGACAGCAAAAAAAAGTGTCAGCGAAGTTTGTATAAAAAATCTGCTGATTTGGCGAACTTTCATGAGACGCAAAGACGAGACGGAGTATCTCCTTGTAAGTAAGCGTATATAGAGTGCTTTTCCTCCACTTTAACATGAAAATATCAGAAATGCTCTGTCTTGTCTCATTTTCTTATGATCAATGCTCAGTTTTGGTCCATATATACCGCGGTGACAAAAACACTCGCGGGGTAAACTGGACCGTTGTAATGTAGGGTGAGTTAGGGAGGAACTGTACAGTACACAAGGATATCGTACAGACCATGGAGGTAGTATTGGACTTCCTCCAAGGTACAGACGCTCTCATGACCACATTTATAGGTTTAGAATGGTATCCCTCTAATATGTATTAGAGAAAATGGGAGCGTACAGCTGAGGGGGATTTAAACGAATGACCCGCGGCTAAATTTTGAGGTGAGTTTTTTGCTGTTTTTTCATTTTAGATGTAATATTTCGCCACCAGTTACCGATTTCTGGTGTCCATGAATACATCAAGAGTGTTCTGGTAAAGTACAGAACACTGAGATATGTCTACCGTAGATAACACTGTAGACGCCACCTGCAGTGATGTCGCCAGGCGCCAAATATTACGAATGATAGCCTCACTACTGTGTCTGTGCCACTGAAGATGATACACAGAAGTTTATATCATGACTGTATAATCTACCCTGTTTCAGCGTTGTTTTATGCCTTGTATCTGCAAGTATAGACGGTTTACAATTTCACTACTCGTTTTTTTTGGCGCGACCAAGGCCAAGGGAGCGACGACAGACAGCGGCTCATCACCTTTCGGCGGGAGGATAAAAAACACTAACTGCGATCTTTTGTAGGCGTTACCAAGGCCGTCACTCGGTTGATATTTTTGTAATTTGTTAATGTATAGCCATAATATGATACAGATGAAGACAAAATGACACAGACTGGCACTCGTGGAGATGATGGGTCCAGTCACTAACACCTGATTTCCACGCGGTCTGTTTTGCCAGATATGTTTTTATGCTGCAGTCACGGTGTAGTGTTACCACGCCGGGCGAGTAGTCTCTCTCTCTCTCTCTCTCTCTCTCTCTCTCTCTCTCTCTCTCTCTCTCTCTCTCTCTCTCTCTCTCTCTCTCTCTCTCTCTCTCTCCTTCCTTTCTTCTCTCTCTCTCTCTCTCCTCATTCTCTCTCTCTCTCTCTCTCTCTCTCTCTCTCTCTCTCTCTCTCTCTCTCTCTCTCCTCTCTCTCTCTCTCTCTCTCTCTCCCCCCCTTCCTTTCCCTTATCTCTCTCTCTCTCTCTCCTTTCTTTCTTTTTCATCTATACTATTTCTTCTCCCTCCTCCTCCTCTTCCTTCTCCCTCTTCATCCTCCACACGATGAAAATATTCACGATAATAATATTCACGATAATATCACATAGCTACTGGCCATGATGTGTGTGTGTGTGCGTGTGACTTGACTTGATCTGGTCAGATGAGGTGATGCAAGTGAACTCATATGTCACAGGATGACCACCGTGGTGTTTACATAAAAGTGGCGTTGTATATAACTAATATAGACTAGGACATAGACCACTGTAAATCTGGACTGCGCACGGAATATCGGCCTGTTGCACAAGGGCCTGAAGTCGGAGGGCCGCTCGGATATATATATATATATATATATATATATATATATACGGATCATATAGACTGGTTTATCAGTATATATGATATACTTTAATCTTCGTAAATGTTTGTTCTATAATATTATCAAATAAAAAACAGTAAAACACACTAAAGAAATGCCATTACGAGACTGAAGAAATATGCATGAACTTAATATTCACTTCAACTCTTCGCCATTTAAAACTTTGCGAGTCAACTTTTATCATGAAGGGTATCAATAGAAGCGCAATTTTATTAGCTTTCCATTGATGTATTTCGTTTTCTGATAAATGAATTACCACCATGCATAAATTAGCGTTAACTAAATAAATAAAATCATCAATCGGGTAATTTTCCCGATTGATGATTGATATTTATTTAGTTAACGCTAATTTATACAGGGTGCTAATTCATTTATCAGAAAATGAAATATATAAGTAAATAAATAACATCATCAATCGGGAAAATTACCAGTTTGATGATTTTATATATATATTTAACGCTAATTTATGCATACTTCTAATTCATTTATCAGAAAACTAAATATATCAATGGAAAGCTAATAAAATTGCGCTTCTATTGATACCCTTCATGATAAAATTTGACTCGCAAAGTTTTAAATGGCGAAGAGTTGAAGTGAATGCATATTTCTTCAGTCTCGTAATGGCATTTCTTTAGCGTGTTTTACTGTTTTATATTTGATAATATTATAGAACAAACATTTGATATGACACTTTTTCTTCATATATCAATTCTTTTATTTTGTCTGTAAAAGGTCCGTGGGCATGGTATGACATGATGTGACACTTTTTCTTCATATATCAATTCTTTTATTTTGTCTGTAAAAGGTCCGTGGGCATGGTATGACATGATATGACACTTTTTCTTCATATATCAATACCTTTATTTTGTCTGTAAAAGGTCCGTGGGCATGGTATGACTTGATATGACACTTTTTCTTCATATATCAATTCTTTTATTTTGTCTGTAAAAGGTCCGTGGGCATGGTATGACATGATATGACAATTTTTCTTCATATATCAATTCTTTTATTTTGTCTGTAAAAGGTCCGTGGGCATGGTATGACATGATATGACAATTTTTCTTCATATATCAATTCTTTTATTTTGTCTGTAAAAGGTCTGTGGGCATGGTATGACATGATATGACACTTTTTCTTCATATATCAATTCTTTTATTTTGTCTGTAAAAGGTCCGTGGGCATGGTATACATGATATGACACTTTCTTATATGACAATTCTTTTATTTGTCGTAAGTCCGTGCATGTATGATGATATACACTTTTTCTTATATAATTCTTTTATTTTGTCTGTAAAAGGTCCGTGGGCATGGTATGACATGAGGTAAAGTTTTTGGAGGTTTGTCTTGTTGAAAAAATAAAAAAAGTAAAAAATTATATATAGGACCAATTTACCCCAGAGTTAGGTCCAATTTACCCCATTTAGTGAAACAATGCGGTCCGCACTTCTCAGTGTATTGCTAACAGAGCTATAATGGAAATTTTTCAAACTTTAATAACATATAGGTAGTGACCCTCTTATGATTGTATTAAATTTTTGTTTGTTTACTTCAATAGATATGGAAACTAGATCAAAGTTTGTCAAAACCAGGACCAAATTACCCCGGTCGGCACTACTATTTGCCCATATTTTTTCACGAATTATAGAACCTTCGGTAAAAAGTCGATCTGTGTTGTGGTGAATTTGAGGCTTTTCGGGCATATTTTGATACCCAATATTTCATTAATTCCTCGTTATTTCATTGGTTTTTTAGGCTTATTGTGTCCCATTTATTTATTTTACTTTAACCGTGTTGATTTATTATTATTTTATGTATTTGATGTGTTTTGGTTAATGAAGGGATAAGTTGCTGGACTGCCGCCGGCAAGCCGCCGTTCTGTGACGTCACGGCGTGTTTACATAAGTTGGGGCCGTGGGGGGTGTTCATGGCTATGGGATCATTACTAGCCTTAAAACACGTTATTACTAGCTGTATGCAAGGCTGAGCAAAGGTAAATAGGGAGAATATCAATGCAGAAACCCGAAAATAGGCTCAAATAGGTGAAATATTGGCTGTAATAGCTATATAGAGAGAGGAATGATGATTTCTTACGTCCATTATTTGCTATTATGTAGATCATTTATGCCTATTAGTGTCCCAGGAACTAGGCCTACCCCGTGTTTAGGCCTATGCCAGTCTATTAGAGGGAGGGGCATATATGCCTAAAATATGGGAGGAGGGGGGTAAAAACAGGAACTACCTCGTGTAAGTCTCACGGCCTCTTGTAGCTTCCTTATTTTCTTATGTTCTTATGTAGGTGGGTCTCTGCTTTAACTTGCTTTCATTCTTAAGCTGTACAGTTAGGTTACTCGCGGTGTTGGAGTTTGATCACGTACTGCAGTCCGGCCTTTGTGAAGGTAGTGTTTGAAACCTTCAGAGATGGACTAAACAAACCCTGTGTCCTTTAAAGCTTTTTATATATTTTTATTTATTTACATTTGTGCCTATACCGTAGTGGTGACCCAGGGGTGGGATGGTAGGCTCTGGAGGTTCACTTGAGGGCTGTGATGGTTGGCCCTCGCCTGTGGTGGCGCAGGCAGGATTTTCATAATGACGCCTGTGATTAGAGGCTCAAGCCGCCCCCCTGTGTCCTCCGATGCACTCGCAATCGAAGGTAGAGTTAATGGGCAGGGCATGTGGGTGTTCTTAGGCCACTCGACGGTGCAGAAAGGTTTTTGGTTTTCGTCGGGGATTGAACTCGGGTCACCGAGAACGCCACTCGGAGACGCTAACCACTCTGCTACCACCTCCCCAAAGAGATAGATATAGAGATATATCTATGTAAATGGTAAAACTGCCTAAGCACTGCTCCAAGCTTATCTGAATGACGCAGCAGCATATAGAACACTTACTGTACTTCATATCTGCCAAGGTTCCAGTGTGCGGTCAGGCCTTTTTATACCACACTGCCAACATAAAGTCTGAGGTGCCTGAAAAATTCGGAGTCCTAAGGCAAAAGCTAGGTGGTTAGTACGCCAGGTTAGGTTAGATTCGATTTTTCACTAGATTAGGCCACATTTTTTTTAGGAACAAAAGAATTTTTTTTTTTTTTTTTTTTTTTTTTTTTTTTTTTTTTATTTATTTGTCTCCGCCACCCAAAACCTCGGTTCCTGAGCTGGTCCCCGAGTTTGTTGGGTTGGGTTGGGAAAGATTTGTTATGTCAATAGGGTTGGAGTTGTTGTGCCGATTTACCAGTTGTTAATTATATTCTGTGAAGCAGGAGTCATTTCCTTAGTGTCGTGGTGGTGCTTGTAGTAATAATAATAATAACTTTTCTCACCCAAAGGCATACAGGAAAATCAACAACAACATAATGTACAGACACGAGGGAATGAACTTTTAATACTAAAGCAAATAAAAGATTAGTAGTGATGACCGTCTGAATGTCTGCTTTGTCCTCGGCAGGGTTTGACGAGGAGGAGGCTGCCCTTCAAGCAGCCGCCATCCCGCCCAGCCACAAGCGCTGCCTGGACTTCACCAGCCCCGTGGCCGCCCCAGCCCCCGCCCCCGCCCCCGCCACCCCCACCAAGGGTGAGTGCAGACTGTACCGTGCTTAACCCCTTGGGACCCAGAACGTAATTTCCATTGTAATTTGGGTGCCATTAGACGATTTTTAGTGAATATAAGCAATATTTTTATAGATATGACCTGTTTAGTATCCTTGTCCCAATAACTAATTTAGTATATTCAGTTACTTTTCACAATTTTATTTTTATGTCTCGACAGCATATGATTTTTTATATAGCAGAGGAAAAATTTGTGCGTGAAGGGGTTAGGGTTAATAAGGCAGCAAGTGTCCTTGAAGGGAGACAGGCGGCATTAATGTGTTAATAAGGCAGCAAGTGTCCTTGAAGGGAGACAGGCGACATTAATGTGTTACTAAGGCAGCAACTGTTCTTGAAGGGAGACAGGCGGCATTAATGTGTTAATAAGGCAGCAAGTGTCCTTGAAGGGAGACAGGCGACATTAATGTGTTACTAAGGCAGCAACTGTTCTTGAAGGGAGACAGGCGCATTAATGTGTTAATAAGGCAGCAAGTGTCCTTGAAGGGAGACAGGCGACATTAATGTGTTACTAAGGCAGCAACTGTTCTTGAAGGGAGACAGGCGGCATTAATGTGTTAATAAGGCAGCAACTGTTCTTGAAGGGAGACAGGCGGCATTAATGTGTTAATAAGGCAGCAACTGTTCTTGAAGGGAGACAGGCAGCATTAATGTGTTACTAAGGCAGCAACTGTTCTTGAAGGGAGACAGGCAGCATTAATGTGTTACTAAGGCAGCAACTGTTCTTGAAGGGAGACAGGCGGCATTAATGTGTTACTAAGGCAGCAACTGTTCTTGAAGGGAGACAGGCGGCATTAATGTGTTAATAAGGCAGCAAGTGTTCTTGAAGGGAGACAGGCGGCATTAATGTGTTAATAAGGCAGCAACTGTTCTTGAAGGGAGACAGGCGGCATTAATGTGTTAATAAGGCAGCAACTGTTCTTGAAGGGAGACAGGCGGCATTAATGTGTTAATAAGGCAGCAAGTGTTCTTGAAGGGAGACAGGCGGCATTAATGTGTTAATAAGGCAGCAAGTGTTCTTGAAGGGAGACAGGCGGCATTAATGTGTTAATAAGGCAGCAACTGTTCTTGAAGGGAGACAGGCGGCATTAATGTGTTAATAAGGCAGCAACTGTTCTTGAAGGGAGACAGGCGGCATTAATGTGTTAATAAGGCAGCAACTGTTCTTGAAGGGAGACAGGCGGCATTAATGTGTTAATAAGGCAGCAAGTGTCCTTGAAGGGAGACAGGCGGCATTAATGTGTTAATAAGGCAGCAACTGTTCTTGAAGGGAGACAGGCGGCATTAATGTGTTAATAAGGCAGCAAGTGTTCTTGAAGGGAGACAGGCGGCATTAATGTGAGCACTGTTCACGTGAGTCCACTACATAGCATGGCTGTTGTGGCCAGTTTGTCTTCCTCTTTGATGTGACCTATTGGCTTTGACCCCACACTTCAATTATTCAGAAGTCCACAATTGAATCAGAAGCCTATCATCAACCATCTATCTAACTTCATAAGACATTGATGGAAAATCTGACATAAACCCCTTCAGGCCCAGAACGTAATTTCCATTGTAATTTGGGTACCATTAGACAATTTTTGGTGACTAAGCAATGTTTTATAGATATTACCTGTTTAGTATCCTTGTCCACTTACTAATTTGGTATATTTAGTTACTTTTCGTTATTTTATGGCTAACAACAGACAAATTTATTTAGCAAAGGAAAGATCTGGGCGTGAAGGGGTTAAACAGAAAGAGGATGATGATGTGTTGTGGAAGCCTTTGTGTGGCGTGAGAGGCTCCTCGTAACTGTAGCTTTGACAGACAAGATCCCTTTGTAGGTTCAGTATTTGAGAAGGGAGAATAATTAGCAGAGACAATGAAACACACAACTCTATATAATTTAACTAAGCAAGAGATGAGATAGAACAATGACCATTCAAGATTTTAGTGATGGACAGAAAATAATGTTTGCTGTAAAAAAAAATTGACTATGTATTACTAAGGCTGAGGAAATAGTTGCCTGGTAGGTCGGTGAAAGACATTTTTTTGAAGCGTTGATATTTGCCATCTGCTGTATGTCTTGTGCAGAAATTATAGATTTTAGGAGAAGTACAGTGTTGGGTAGCATCTGCAGGATTAGTTCTTTAAAAACAGACTTAAATTTGCCATAGTGAACAAGTATCTTCTCACTATAATATAGCAGGAACTACCACGTGTAGGTATCGCAGCCTCTTGTAGCTTCCTTATTTTCTTATGTTCTTATGTCTCGCGGCCTCTTGTAGCTTCCTTATTTTCTTATGTTCTTATGTCTCGCGGCCTCTTGTAGCTTCCTTATTTTCTTATGTTCCTATGTTCACTGTGCAGGTGTGGGTAGTGAGGAGAGCCAGCAGAGCCAGCAAGGGAGCCACGGGAGCCAGCAAGCGAGCCAGGGGAGTCAGCATTGGGGCAGCAACAAGCGCGGCGTAGATGAAGACCTGCTGGACGAGGTGGATCAGTACTTGAAGGAAACCTGTCACAACAGTAGGTCTGGCTTTGCTTTGTTCTTCTTCTTTTTTACATACACAGATTGCACACATTTCTTTACATACTTTACATCCATCTTTACATATACAGTCTATTATTTGCTTTGTATTGTATATGTAGCCAATCAGGAAAATGTTCATGTGAAAGGGAGTTATATCCAGTGTAAGGATGAACCTGTCGTGAAGCCTGGCTATGATTCATGCACAGAGAGATTTAACGTCTGGGCCGGCTTTGTACAGAGTGACTGGGATGAACAATAAGGATATAGGTACAGGGAGGTCCCGTTATACGAGCATTCGGTAAACAGTAAAAGCCTTATAGCTCGGCACGATAGGGGCTCTGGCCCTTGCCGAGTTATTCAATGTGCCGAGTTATGCAATGTCCTCTGATATGGGTAAAAAAAAAAAAAAAAAAAAAATACAGTACTGTAAAAGCATAAAGACTACACTTACCAATGAACGGGTAGCAGCAGGCATGTAATCCAAGGAGAGGGGAGCCTTGTTGTAACATGTAGAAGATGTTAGGGGGACTCAGTTGCATTTTAACACTGGTATCACTTTAATTACTTTATAATCACAACTCTGTACTGTATTGTATACAGTACTGTACCTATACAACTTAATTTTACATCACTTGAGCACTTAATTACTGCAACACTATGCCCTGTCCATTAACTCTACCTTCGACTGCGAGTGCATGGGAGGACACAGGGGGGCGGCATGAGCCTCTAATCACAGGCGTCACTATAAGAATCCTACCTGCGCCATCAACGGGCGAGGGCCAACCATCCCAGCCCTCGAGTGAGCCTCCAGGGTCTACCATCCCACCCATGGAGCTCACTGCCTACACGCGCTATAGGCATAGGTGTAAAAAAAAAAAAAAAAAAAAACCTTGTCTTTCCGATGCCGAGTTATATCAAATTCCGAGTTATACAGTGCCAAGTTATAAGGCTTTTACTGTACGAGAATCCGATGATACGAGATGTGTAAATTAGGGTCTATTTTCAATATACGAGATCGAAAATCCAATGATATGACATTCCAACTGGGGTGAGTAAAATTATCAAGTTCAAAATGCGCACCCTACCATTCCCGGGCTGGACAAAGGGGGATTTGGTTGACCCCAGTGAGGTCACCCCTAGCAAGCCGTGACCTGAAGGGTAATTAAGCATATGGCGCGGCCTGACATTTAGGGGTAATTAGCAGGTGTGCGGCCCCAACCTTGGGACTGCAGTCAGGTCACCCCTAGCAAGGCGTGACCTGAAGGGTAATGGGGAGTTTTCAAAGCTAAGCCGCCAGATGTCTCTCGCGCTCTCACATCCTCTGCCCTTTGAGCCTGAATGATCTATCATTTACCGTAAATTCCCTGTACTTTTTCGGGACATATCAGAATTACCCTTCAATATAACAACTGAAACAGTTCTTAATAAAAAATGTAGTTTATCATTTTATTTGTCTGCAGTGGATGAAAATATTGGCAAAAGAATTGAATATTTGAAAACTCAATCTTTAAAAATCGTCTTTTCATGAAAACACGCAAGTTCAAGCAGAATGAGGTTTCAGGAAATATCTACCTGTAGGTAAGCATTCACTGAGTACCTGTTTTAGGTGTATATGTCTCTTACGACGAAAATATAACCAAAACACAGTGTGGCGTTCAGCATCTCCACAGAAACCATCCCACCGGCAGGATCTGCTATAGCTCACTTTCCTGTTGTCATCACACACTCAGCACCGCCGATCCCTTATACCTCATGGCTCACATCCCTGATACTCCTAACCCCTCAACCCCAGAGGCTGTCATCCTAACTATACTATCATCACCCGCTGATCTCCTCACACTGTCTGTCCTCTACTGGAATATTCGCGGCATCCGCTCCCACATACCGGAGACTCTTCTCCTTATTTTGTGTTCTGAGCTTCAAGTTATGCTGCCTCCGAAAACACTTTCTTATTTACCCCCATATCCTGATTTCGAATTACGATTTTGTTTCCTCTTATTGCCTTGTTTGTCCTCCAGAAAACAACCCATATGTTTCTCTAAACGTAAATTCTCACTCTACCGAATTCAATTGTCTTTAAATTAAGACTCCCTGTTTCGCACTTACTGATTTAGTCTTCTTCCTCTAACAGATAAACCTGTTGACATGGGATAAACCAGAGGACTATAGGGTATTCAGAGGGAATTAAGGGTTGATTGATTGATTCAGAGAGAAGGGGATTGAGGTGGAGGCGGAGCTATTTAGTAAACAAACATTTCTACTGTCTTGCATACAGGACTCATTGAGTTGCCAAGCACTTTAAATTATTTCTTGGTTAAATGTTCGTCGTAAGAGAGACATATACACATAAAACAGGTACTCAGTGAATGCTTACCTACAAGTAGATATTCCCTGAAGCCTCATTCTGCTTGAACTTGCGTGTTTTCATGAAAAGACGATTTTTAAAGATTGAGTTTTCAAATATTCAATTCTTTGGCCAATATTTTCATCCACTGCAGACAAATAAAATGATAAACTACAATTTTTATTAAAAACTGTTTCAGTTGTTGTATTGAAGGGTAATTCTGATATGTCCCGAAAAAGTACAGGGAATTTACGGTAAATGATAGATCATTCAGGCTCAAAGGGCAGAGGATATGAGAGCGCGAGAAACAGGCTTGAGCGTGGGCTTATTTGAAAACTCCCCATTAAGCATATGGCGCGGCCTGACCTTTAGGGGTAACTAGCAGGTGTGCGGCCCCAACCTTGGGACCTCTACACTACCTTCTTTTGTATCACGCGGCGTCCCATACATTACAACGTCTTTTTTGCTTGTAATGCATGTTTTATGTTTAATTAATGTGCAGTTATGTTATTTTGTGTGCTATTTTCTCTTTCAGAATGCTTTTTCTACAGAATAGGTAGTACAGTGTGGGTAATATAGACGCTGTGTGTTTGTTGTGTTTGATATAGTTTATTTCAGCTTGAAAAACATATTTGTTTGTTGTTGTTGTTGTTGTTTTATTATATATAATTGATGGGGTCCTGGAACCAAACCTATATTTTATCATTAGTTATGTGTTTCGTTATACGAGATTTCGCTTTACGAGTATGCCAGGTGGAACCCAACTGCTCGTATCTTTGGGACCTCCCTGTACAGTCTATTATTTGCTTTGTATTGTATATGTAGCCAATAAGGAAAATGTTCATGTGAAAGGGAGTTATATCCAGTGTAAGGATGAACCTGTCGTGAAGCCCAGCTAGGATTCATGCACAGAGAGATTAACGTCTGGGCCGGCTTTGTACAGAGTGACTGGGATGAACAATAAGGATATAAGTATATATCTCAGAGGTTTATTTTTAGATGACATCCGTGTACTTATTTCCAGGGAAGAGACACAAGCCACTGCTGCCTGACCTAACCGGCCACAAGTCTAACAGCAGTGAGGAGGCGGCCCATGAGTCAGACCTGGCCCTCATTGAGCGCATTGCAGGGATACGCCAGCAGACCCTGGACACCGCCGACACCAAAGACAAGCCGAAGGGAGCGGCTCCAGCCAGGTAGGAGTTGCTGCCGCCACACCAGGCTTATATATTTCTTTTTAAATCAGCAATTAGTTCAGTTTATACTATGAAAAATGTAATTTAAATATGTAATTGAACACTAGCTTTGCTGTAATTGTAATTTGGAAATATTAAAATTGGGTAATTGTAATTGTAATTGTAAGTTTTTTTTTATTCCATTCCTTGTAATTGTAATTGAGGAGTTGGATAAGTCATCATAATTGTAATTGTAATTGACCCAAACCAATGTAATTACTCCAAGCCTGGTGTTAAGTAACAGGAACTACTTAGTGTAGGTTTGGCGGCCTCCTGTAGCTTCATTATGTTCTTATGTTGTTACGATAAGATCGATGATATCTGCATTTTCACGGCGCAGGAAGAAGGGCCGCCCCGCCATCCACCAACGGCTGCCGGACTGTGCCTTCCAAGCCATCACCACGGAGACCGGCCGCCGCTACTACCTGGCCTGCAGGGAGGAGGACGAGTGGGAGCGCTGCGTGGCGGCGGTGGCGGCCAAGCGGCACTCCACCTGCCTCCTCAACACCTCCTACTCGGCACTCAAGGCCCAGGCACAGAATGAGGTGAGCCTTAGGCCTAGCTAGAGTCCATTTTATCAAGTCACTTGTGGAAATTATCTACCAACCACCCTCTCAATTATAATTATCAGTAGAGTGGTAGTTTTATCCCCCCCCCCCCCTTGTGAGGGAGGTATTGTTCCCTCACCATAGGGGGAGAGTAGGAATGTGTATATATATAATTATAATGGTAATGGGTAGAAATCAAAGCGACTAAAGTGACTTGATACATTGGAAAGACTATAGGAAAGACTGAGTGAGTGTGACTGAATTACCACACTGGTCTGCATGGTAGGGAGATCCATGGTAGCTGCCGAACTACATTGGCCCACCTCCCTCTCCTTACTCTCTTACTGTCTTCTTTATAGCCACAGGCAACTAAGTGGGCTTTTTGTTACCTCTTTATTTTTGCCCTTGGCCAGTCCTTTGTGATTAAAAAAAATATGTATAATAATTGTACGAGTTTCACATTTTGGTATGGAATGCTTTGATCCTTCGAGCTTTCAGTAAATGACTTACCATAAAGATTGACATTCTGTGTTGTTTAGATCTTGTAAACAATAGAAAAGTATAAAGTGAACTACATAACAGTGTAAATCAAGTACAAAGACCATGTCAATGTACAGGAACCAACACTTGTAGGTCTCACGGCCTCTTGTAGCTTCCTTATTTTCTTATGTTCTTAACTCTCTTCATCCCTTCTTTTGACATGACCAAACCACCTGTTATGACTTTATTGACTTTTTTTTGTTATTTTAAGGTTGGCATCATTCCTTCCTAACACTCGACACAGGTTTTCAACTCAACGACAACAGGTTTCTTATGTAAATCCACTGAAATGTTTGATCGTTCCTCAGCAAATCCGGCAAGACGCCATCCGGGCCCGGCGCCTGCAGCGGGAGGAGGACTCAGGCCTGGAGTCCGGACCGGAGGATGACGGGGGCGGCGACGAGGTGCTGTGGGTGGAGAAGTTCAAGCCACGGCGCTACCTCCACCTGCTGAGTGACGAGGTGAGGAGGCACGGCAGCTATCTATTTATATATCGCTTTATGACTCCCTATTTCTTCAATTTCTGTTTCTATTTCCTATTTCTTTCACCTGCTGAGTGACGAAGTGAGGGGGCAATGCACCTATCTATTTCTGACTCCCTATTTCTTTCATTTATATTTATATTTATATTTATATTTATATTTCTTTCAATTCTCATATTTATTTCCTTTTCTCTCATCTTAATCTTCCCTTCAATATAATCTTTTGGCCACTCAATACTTCTCACTCAGTCGTCATCCAATGTCTCCATCTGCTTTTTTATTTACACTCTTCTATAATTTGTTAAACCGTTCATTTACTTTTCATACATTTTCTTCATCGTTTGATACATTGATCTTTCATTTTTCATTCACCCGGGTTAATTTTTGTTCTATTTTTTCTAGTACAGTGTATCATGGGTTCATTTCCTTACATTGTCATCCTCATAGATCATATTATTCATCATACATGGAAGCATACTATGATTTATCTTGAGCATGGAAAAGCAATTATTTTTTTATTTTTTTACATAACACACTTACATTTGTATTACATTGTACATTTTCATTACCCTTCCTCCTTTGTTTCAGTCCACCAATCGCGCCGTGCTGCACTGGATCAAGTTGTGGGACAGAGTGGTGTTTGGCCGGGAAATGCGATGCCTCAAGAAGGACGTCAAGAAATTCCAGAAACCTAAAAGTAGGAAGGAGCCTTTAAGCACTTCTGTTTCTTCGTTTGTTTATAATTTACATAGTTAAAACTTATATTTGCTAAGTCTTCAGGGTAGGAATACATAATAGATAGTGTCCTGTGTGTCTGCAGAGCTTACATAAGAACATGAGAAAATAAGGAAGCTACAAGAGGCTGTGAGACCTACACATGATAGTTTCTGTTACTTAACACTACATACATCCAACTTTCATCCCCATCCATGAAATTGTCTAGCATCCTTTTAAAACTCCCTATTGACTCTGCACTATCTACCTGACGACTGAGTCCATTCCAATCATTTACCATTTAGCTTACATGGTGTCCTGTAGTAGTTCCTGTCTTGATGGGGGAACATTAAATTATTGTCCCTGTGTATTGCAGGTAAATTCAACAAGTTCCAGAAGGGGCCAGAAGTCATAGAGGAGGTGGATGATCACAACAGACCCGTACAGAAGGTGAGTGGCAGCAGTTTGAATTTTTTTTTTGTATGACTTTTTAGTGAATCATTCTTATTTTTCTCCATGGCTATTTACATCAGGGTTTATTCGATGTATTTCTTTTATAACCACCCAGGTGTTGCTGCTGTGTGGTCCCCCGGGGCTCGGCAAGACCACCCTGGCCCACATCACGGCCTCGCACGCCGGCTACAACGTGGTCGAGATGAACGCCAGCGACGACAACTCCTTGGAGATCTTCCGCACGCGCCTGGAGAACGCCACCTCCATGCAGGCGGTGCTCGGCAAGAACCCGCGACCCAACTGTCTGGTCATTGACGAGATTGACGGCGCCCCAGCGGTGAGTGGAGACGGGGTGCAGTCAGTTCGTACACCAGTTGTTTCGTACACCAGTTGTTTCGTACACCAGTAGATTTGTACACCAAAAAGTTGTTTTGTAGTCTATATGAAACCATAGTCGTTTCGTACACTTGGCTCAGAGTTGAACTTGATTACTAGAGTTACGAAACGACACCAGATATGTACGATAAAACTCAAATCAGTGCACGAAACACTTCACAAAACCTGGGTACGAAACAACTTGTGTACGAAACTCCCTGTAACCGTGGAGACGACCTCTTTGTGGCTCCAGAGGGTGGCAGGGAGGGTTGACTTGTTGGGTGGTTAAAGGAAGTACAGGTTTTATTAACAGTATTGGTTGGACTTAGACTGGTGTAATACTTGTAAGGCAGAAGTAGTTTTATACAACAAGTTTTAAACAAAGGGGGAGATTACATAGAAGGGGGGGGGGTACAAGAATAAAAAGAACAGAGAAATACGGAATAAGGTTGAAAAGCTACGTAGTTATTAACCTTGTAGGACAGATATCGAATACAGAACATTCATTAACTTGACACATTCATTACACACATTAACAGTCATTAATCCCTTGAGACCCAGAAGGTAATTTCCATAGTAATGTGGGTGCCATTAGACGATTTTTAGTGAATATAAGCAATATTTTATAGCTATGACCTATATAGTATCCTTGCCCACTAGTTCATTTGGTATATTCAGTTACTTTTTCGTAATTTTATGGCTCGACAACAGACCATTTTTTATAGCAAAGGAAAGATCTGGGCGTGAAGGGGTTAACAGTACCTACTTACAAGAAAAATGACATGGCAGGCAAGCACAGACACACACTGGATGTTGACACAGGCCACACCTAACACAAAGTCTCCTTATTTAACAGCCCTCCATCAACCTGCTGGTGAACATGCTGAGTGGCAAGGACATACGCAAGAAGGGCAAGAAGGCAAAGGGCCCCATCCTGCTGCAGCGGCCGGTGGTCTGCATCTGCAACGAGCTGTACACGCCAGCCCTGCGGCCCCTTCGCCAGATGGCCCTGGTGGTGCGCTTCCCCCCAACACACACACCAAGGTTAGGCCAGCTGCTTTGTCCTGTACAGAAAATATTGACATGATAAATTTACCTCACTGGTAGAAAATATTGACATGATAAATTCACCTCACTGGTAGAAAATATTGACATGATAAATTTACCTCACTGGTAGAAAATATTGACATGATAAATTCACCTCACTGGTAGAAAATATTGACATGATAAATTTACCTCACTGGTAGAAAATATTGACATGATAAATTTACCTCCCTGGTAGAAAATATTGACATCATAAATTCACCTCCCTGGTAGAAAATATTGACATGATAAATTTACCTCACTGGTAGAAAATATTGACATCATAAATTTACCTCACTGGTAGAAAATATTGACATCATAAATTTACCTCACTGGTAGAAAATATTGACTTCATAAATTTACCTCACTGGTAGAAAATATTGACATCATAAATTTACCTCACTGGTAGAAAATATTGACATCATAAATTTACCTCACTGGTAGAAAATATTGACATCATAAATTTACCTCCCTGGTAGAAAATATTGACATCATAAATTTACCTCACTGGAAGAAAGCATATCTCACACTGATTCCATACATTAGCTGATGATATATATTCATAGGTACCTTTCCCCTTCCCGTCCTCTGGCCATTACCTCAGCCACATTGACCTCCTATGCACCTCTAGTCAGTGCTGTGTAATTCCTGACAATTTAGATTTTTTTAATTCGTTGCAAGAAAGCAATGTATTTTGTATTCGTTTGTATTCAATGTATTCGTTGTGACAGTGATGTAAAGGCATCTGTGTTATAGGTTGGCCCAGCGTCTCCTTGAGATCAGCCAAGGTCAGCGCCTCAAGGCCGACCTCTCAGTGCTGATGTCGCTGTGTGACAAGACCGAGAACGACATCCGATCCTGCCTCTCCATCCTACAGTTTGTCAGGTAATGGTCTCAACACTGGCTCTGATACATCCTTGCACTCACCCGGACGCATAGTCCCGTCTTCTGGAAGAGTATGTGGCGTTTACTCTTGAACACGGCGGGTTAGGTTACGGATAGAGTAGGTTACGTTAGGTTACGGATAGAGTAGGTTATGTTAGGTTACGGATAGAGTAGGTTACGTTAGGTTACGGATAGAGTAGGTTACGTTAGGTTACGGATAGAGTAGGTTATGTTAGGTTACGGATAGAGTAGGTTACGTTAGGTTACGGATAGAGTAGGTTACGTTAGGTTACGGATAGAGTAGGTTACGTTAGGTTACGGATAGAGTAGGTTAGGTTTTCCTGGCTTGTGTAATGTAGCTTTGCGTGGGAAAGACAATGAGGGTATTTACGAGAAAATTCTATGGTTAGTTTCGGAGCTACAGCCAAGCGTCTCCACTCAGAAACCACATACTCGCATAGAGAACGGGAATATACACCCTGACGTTGTGTTCAGTGTGCCGTGCTGCCTCGGTTGCTGCACGGCCTTGACACCGACTCTTGTGTATGGAATTCTGTACATATACAGTCGACCCTCAATTATCTCCCAACTGTTTACTGACTGTTTACCTCCCAACATAGCTACACGGTCTGGTTGTGTTTGTGATTTTTTTTTTTTAATACAATTTTTCCTGTGTTTTTCCCATCTTTTCACACCCCCGGGAAAATACCCTCGTAGTAACGGACAATCGGCTTTAACGGACCACTTCTCCCCCCTTTTAGTCCGTTAAATCAAGGGACAACTATATTTCAGTTATCCAGAAGTGAAGTTTGAAAAAGATAGTGAGATAAAAAGATAGTGAGATAAAAAGATAGATATAAAGATAGTGAGATAAAAAGATAGTGAGATATAAAGATAGTGAGATAAAAAGATAGATATAAAGATAGTGAGATAAAAAGATAGATATAAAGATAGTGAGATAAAAAGATAGTGAGATATAAAGATAGTGAGATAAAAAGATAGTGAGATAAAAAGATAGAGATATAAAGATAGTGAGATAAAAAGATAGATAAAAGATAGTGAGATAAAAAGATAGTGAGATAAAGATAGTGAGATAAAAAGATAGAGATAAAAAGATAGTGAGATAAAAAGATATAGATACAAGATAGGAGTATAAAGAAGTGAGATTAAAGATGGGATAAGAGATAGTGGTAAAAAATAGGAGATTAAACGATGTGAGATAAAAAGTAGGTATATAAGGATACTGAGATAAAAGATACAGTGAGATATAAAGATATTGAGATAAAAAGATAGTGAGATAAAAGGATAGTGAGCATAAAAAGATAGTGAGATAAAAAGATAGTGAGTAAAAGATAGTGAGATAACAAAGATAAGTGAGATATAAAGAGATAGGAGGTATCCAAAGATATGGTACATAAGGGATTACCGTGGCAGAGGAGGCAGTGGTACATAAGGGATTACCGTGGCAGAGGAGGCAGTGGTACATAAGGGATTACCGTGGCAGAGGAGGCAGTGGTACATAAGGGATTACCGTAGCAGAGGAGGCAGTGGTACATAAGGGATTACCGTAGCAGAGAGCAGTGGTACATAAGGGATTACCGTGAGCTAAGAGAGGCAGTGGTACATAAGGGATTACCGTGGCAAGAAGGAGGCAGTGGTACATAAGGGATACCGTAGCAGAGGAGGCAGTAGGTACATAAGGGAAATTACCGTGGCAGAGAGGCAGTGGTACAAAAGGGATTACCGTAGGAAAGAGGCAGTGGTACATAAGGGGATTACCGTGCAGAGGAGGCAGTGGTACATAAGGGATTACCGTGGCAGAGGAGGCAGTGGTACATAAGGGATTACCGTAGCAGAGGAGGCAGTGGTACATAAGGGATTACCGTGGCAGAGGAGGCAGTGGTACATAAGGGATTACCGTGGCAGAGGAGGCAGTCTCTAGAGCTCCTAGTGTCACTCCCACACACTCTAATTTCTAACACAGTCCATTTCTTTGTTACTGTTGAATTATATACTTTTATTGGCGTGATGCTTTCCGATTTTATGTCCTGAATTTTGTTTTGTAGGATTGTCTTTTTTTTCTCTTCTTCGTTTCTCTTTTTTTTCCCAAGAGAAAACACTCAAAGCAACTCTACAATATTGTATTAATGTGAAATCTATAATCCATATCTGTGTTGGAAGCTGTGGGAGGTTTAACCCCTTGAAACCCAGAACGTAATTTCCATTGTACTTTGGGTGCCATTAGACGATTTTTAGTGACTATAAGCAATATTTTATAGCTATGACCTGTTTAGTATCCTCCACTAAATGATTTGGTATATCAAGTTACTTTTCGTTATTTATGGCTAACAACAGACAATTTTTTATAGCAAAGGAAAGATCTGGACGTGAAGGGGTTAAGGAAAAAATTTGGTGGTAGTAGTAGTAGTAGTAGGGGAGAGCGGGGCAGGTTGCATCGAGGGTAGGTTGCATCATTGCCTCTTAACTCGCATTAACTTTTTTTATTATTATTATTGTTGTAGTAGTAGTAGTTTATTGTAGAGTAGTAGTAGTAAGACGATGTACGTGTGATAGCATGCGAGTTAGAGGCAATGATGCAACCTACCCTCGATGCAACCTGCCCCGCTCTCCCCTAGTAGAAAAAAAGTAGTAGATGGTAACTTATTATTTATTATTATTATTATTTTCAGGAGCAACAAGAAGTACCTGAGCATGGCGGACATCAGCAGTGTGTCGGTGGGCCAGAAGGACTACCAGCGCTCCCTCTTCAAGATCTGGCAGGAAATATTCTCCATCCCAAGACAAAAGAGGTAAACAGAGTCATCTCAATTTGCTCTTTTTATGCACTACAAAGGATGGATCAGTATTTATGCACTACAAAGGATGGATCAGTATTTATGCACTACAAAGGATGGATCAGTATTTATGCACTACAAAGGATGGATCAGTATTTATGCACTACAAAGGATGGATCAGTATTTATGCACTACAAAGGATGGATCAGTATTTATGGAGCATTGTGACGTGAGTTGAGTTTTGTATTGTCATATATCAATAGTTTCTTGTGCTATATGTACTACTACGTTATTTCTTTGACATGTAACCCTGACTAAGATGTTTTATTAGGATTTTGAATATAGATTTCACTTGCATCATCATCATTATCATTATTTACTTGCTGGTTTTCCAATGTTCAAACAGTCCATTAAGTTATTCACCATTGTTCCTCATCACATATTGTCATCTTCTGAGCCCACCAACCTTTTCATCATACCACTTTTTTGGATTTTGGCTTTTTGGGGTTTTTGAAGTTTTTTGATTTTTTTTTGGAATTTGGTTTATGGAAGTTTCTATTTTATTTTTGTTTCTGGAAGGTTTTTTGGATTTAAGTTTTTGGAAGGTTTTTTTTTTTTGGTTTTTAGTTTTTTGGTTTTTAGGATTTTGGTTTTTGGAATAAAATAAACAAAACAAAGTGGTCACCCGATGCTTTGTCTCTCCAGGATCAGACACAACCCTCTGCAGGACACACCAGACAGCCTCACTCCCATGCCAGACCTCGGCACCGATGTCAAGAAGTTCGGGGAAGAGAACAGCTCCACTTTCAGGTTCCAGCACATCCTTAAGGTCTGCCAGAGTGCACCCTACGAGAAGGTGGTGCAGGGGTGGTTCGAGAATTACCTCAACCTCAAGCAGTTCGTCCTTATGGAATCGGTAAGAATGTATTTTGTCGTGTTTTCAAGTTTCTGTGATGATTTGTTGTGCTTTGCTGCCTTTGTGAATAACTCCACATCATTTATGATAGAGGATTAGACCTAAATGATCATGATAGAAGATTAACCCCTTGAGACCCAGAACGTTAATTTTCATTGTAATATAACCACCATTCGACGATTTTAATGAACATAAGCAATATTCTATAGATATGACCTGTTTAGTATCCTTGTCCATTAGCTAATTTGGTTTATTGAGTTACTTTTTCGTAGTTTTATGGCTAATAACAGACAATTTCATATAGCAAAGGAAAGATCTGGGCGTGAAGGGGTTAAACCTAATTTATCATGATAGGAATATTAGCGACTCCTTTACTGAAAGTGTTTTCCTCTATTCATCTGGATGTAACATTGACTCCTGTATTTGTTCATCATGTTAGATAAGTGTTGAACTTTTTTCTACCAATGCTGTAGCAGTGAACATCAAATTTTCAAACTGTTGTTGAAAAGGCTGCACTTAGAATAATTTATGAATCTGAATACATCAAAGTATTTGCTGTCAATATCAAGCTAGGGATAATTCCTTGAAATTACATATCTGCACATCATTTTGGATTGATTGATTTAATGCTAAAAGGGGAAAATGTGACATCATTTTGGAATTGCAGGATGTTACACTATAGGTATTATGAAAACACTATTAGAATATAAGAAAATAAGGAACCTACAAGAGGCTGCGAGACCTAAACGAGGTAGTTCCTGTTACTTAATACTACCTACATCTACCTTGCATCCTCATCCATGAAATTATCCAGCCTCCTTTTAAAGCTCCCTATTGTTTCCGCACTAACCACCTGACGACTCAGTCCATTCCAATCATTTACCACCCTTACCAATTTGTGAACCAGTTTTTCCCTATGACTAATTTTTCTGCTCATTGCCTCGTCCTTCCCAGATCTCGTGCGGGCTGGAGTGGACGCTGTTTGTGGACATGCAGCTGAGGGAGATCATGCACAGCCAGGCCTGGACACTGATGGCCTACCTGCCCTTCGCCTGCGTCGCCCACCACTTCCGCTTCGCCTCCGTGGGCTGGCCGGACATCAAGTTTCCCACACACATGCAGGAGGTACTGTTGTATTTACCACTTATTACTGTTGTACTTGCTGTATTTAGTTATATTGTAAGAGTACTGTAGTATTTACCGTCAATAACACTATAGTCGCCACTGCACTAATGTCACCAGATGCCATATATTGCAAATTTTAGCATCACTACTGACTTGTATGTGTCATGGAAGAGGCATGCACAGCAGTATATATTGTGTACGTTTCTTCAGTGGCACATCAATGGCCAGACATGAAGTTCCGCACACACATGCAGGAGGTAGTGTATCAGTTATTTTTAGCTGTCAAGTTCCCCACACACATGCAGGAGGTATTGAAACCACTACCAGTTATATTTAGGTGCATTGTACACATAATATTGATAGAATGCTAAAAGGAGAATGGTGGTTTGTGAAATCTATGAATTTTTTTTTATAAAAATTATTATTATTGTTATTTGTGTAGACATAGACATTTGTGTTTTCCCAGCCCATGTCTCCTTCATCACCTTTTTTACTTATTATTGTTATTATTATTATTATATGATCCATTATCTCTCTCTCATACCATTGAAGCCCATTATATGAGTGTTAATGCAGCAGCCCGGGTCCAAGATTAACCCTAAACCACCGCTATTCACCCCACCTTGACCTTACTCAACAAGCCATCACTGACCAGTAACCTTTGCCCCGTTTAATGCAGGTCCGCTTAACAAAAATTCAGACTTACGCCCCCAAACATTTGTACCAAAATTTGAAGTTCCTCACAAATTGATGTAATTAACTAGAAACATAAATAACAACAAAGCTCATTATGTAGTATTTACCTTGCTTATGTTATCCCAGATGAACCAGAAGCTTGCCAAGAACCAGAACCTTGTGGCTGCGATGGTGAGTGACATGCGGCCGTCCACCCGCGCCTTCACCGGCACCACCCAGCTGGTGTGCGACATCCTGCCCTTCCTTGTCCACATCATCCAGCCCCCCCTGCGCCCCGTGAGTCTCCCCCCCCCCCCTCCATGCCAGGCATTTCTTGTTTCTGTTTAACATCAGTTTTTCCCATAGTTTTTATGAGGTTAGACGGCCGATGATACGCTTCCAACTATCTCTATCCGTTTCCTCAACATCTTCAATGCCCAATGCCCAGATCCTCTTCAACACACTGCCTCCATGTCTTCCTTGGCCTGCCCGGTGGACGGCGACCTGGAACTTCCACACTAACAGTTCTCCCCAATGCCTCACCACCTTCTCTCCTCTTCACGTGCCCAAACCACCTCCATCGCCTTACTCTCAGCACTGTACTCAGCTCCTTCTCTCCTCTTCACGTGCCCAAACCACCTCCATCGCCTTACTCTCAGCACTGTACTCAGCTCCTTCTCTCCTCTTCACGTGCCCAAACCACCTCCATCGCCTTACTCTCAGCACTGTACTCACCACTTTCTCTCCTCTTCACGTGCCCAAACCACCTCCATCGCCTTACTCTCAGCACTGTACTCAGCTCCTTCTCTCCTCTTCATGTGCCCAAACCACCTCCATCGCCTTACTCTCAGCACTGTACTCAGCTCCTTCTCTCCTCTTCACGTGCCCAAACCACCTCCATCACCTTACTCTCAGCACTGTACTCAGCTCCTTCTCTCCTCTTCATGTGCCCAAACCACCTCCATCGCCTTACTCTCAGCACTGTACTCAGCTCCTTCTCTCCTCTTCATGTGCCCAAACCACCTCCATCGCCTTACTCTCAGCACTGTACTCAGCTCCTTCTCTCCTCTTCACGTGCCCAAACCACCTCCATCACCTTACTCTCAGCACTGTACTCAGCTCCTTCTCTCCTCTTCACGTGCCCAAACCACCTCCATCACCTTACTCTCAGCACTGTACTCAGCTCCTTCTCTCCTCTTCATGTGCCCAAACCACCTCCATCGCCTTACTCTCAGCACTGTACTCAGCTCCTTCTCTCCTCTTCACGTGACCAAACCACCTCCATCACCTTACTCTCAGCACTGTACTCAGCTCCTTCTCTCCTCTTCATGTGCCCAAACCACCTCCATCGCCTTACTCTCAGCACTGTACTCAGCTCCTTCTCTCCTCTTCATGTGCCCAAACCACCTCCATCGCCTTACTCTCAGCACTGTACTCAGCTCCTTCAAGCCACATTTTCTTGCCACCTCTTCACTGGACACCCCAAATGCAATGATCACTTTCTTACAACATTAACTAAACTACATTTCTGACTCGTGCCCATTGAAGTAACATTATGTAATCAAATTGTTTTCTTACATTGCTTTACTCATCATGATACAGGAGAACCTCGTTTATCCGGCACCCTTGGGGGGGAGCGCATGCCGGATAACTCATTTTGCCGTTGCTTTGAGAGTTACTCTTATGGAATCGCCCAAAATCCCAATAAATACTGTGGTTTCTGGAGGTTGTTGTTGTTTTAGGGCTGCGAGGATCCCTTGGGGAACACTATGAGCCCTGGTGATGTCCTATGATGCTATCACAGGCGTGGTAGTTGACCTGTCTTCCTCAGGAAGGCACAGGTGAGGCGGATGACAGCGTGTTGCCGGGAGGGGGGAATGCCAGCCGCCGCCAGTAGGGTGGGCAGGTCAAAGGTGTTGACGTTCAGGGCGAGGAGTTGAGAGTGTAGCACTACACGGTGTGAGTGGAAGCGCGGACACTGCAGCAGAAAGTGTTCAATAGTCACCGGAAAATTCATGCACCAAGGGCAGTGGGGGTCAGGGGACAGACGGAGGCGATGCCGGTGAACCGTGAGTGTCGTGTGCCCCAGGTGGAGGTGGGTGAGAGCGACATCCAGGACACGGGACTTTTTCCGTATCCACGGCTGGGGGGAAGAGTCACTGCGGTATTGGCCCATGGAGGTGATGCGGAGGGCATCGCCGAGTGTGTTATTCCAGGTGGAGCGGCAGCCCCGGGAGATCAGACGTTTGGCCGCGGAGAGCGGCAGAGGGAAGGGTGTCGTGTTTACATCTGTCAAGGCCATCCTGGCAGCAGAATCAGCCACCTCGTTGCCTGGGATACCAGCGTGGGAGGGAACCCACTGGAAGGCGATCTCCCACCCTTCGTTGGTAAGGTGAAGGGCCCACTGGATGTTGTGGAAGAGGGACGTAGAGGATCGTGGATGGCGGGAGAGGAGGAGGTGGAGTGAGGAGAGGGAGTCAGTGTAGACCACAGCCTTGCCCAACTAAATTTCTGCCTATTTTCTCAGTTTTTGAAATAATTATACCTAATTAATGCCTGGGTCGATTAGTGCCGTTGTTTTGAGGCTGCCGTTGTTTTAAATGCCGGTTAAATGAGGTTCTACTGTATATACATTACAGTAAAGGTTTTTATTTGTTTTACTGGTTTGTACAATAGACATAGTAGTAGCAGATATAAAATGATGCACAGAGAAGAAGCTGAACTTGCATCTTCACACTCAGATCTTTCCTTTGCTATATATAGTCGCATGTTGTCGAGCCATAAAATCACGAAAAGTAACTTGATATACCAAATTAGGTAGTCGACAAGGATACTGAATAGTTCATACCTATAAAATATTGCTTATAGTCACTAAAAATCGTCTAATGATACCCAAATTACAGTGTAAATAACGTTCTGGGCCTCAAGGGGTTAATGTTTTCCTCCTTGTGTGTGTGCGTGGTGAAGGTCAGCACTCAGCTCTACAGTAAGGACGAGCAGCGGGACCTTGCCGGCCTTGTTGACACCATGATCGGCTACAACCTCACCTACACCCAGGAGAAGGATGTCCACGGACTGTACAATTTCAAGCTGGACCCGTGAGTATGCCCGTTTCCCTTGTAATGGATCTTTCACTGCCCATGTCTGTGTGTGACGGAGGCCACCCCCAACACCTTGCCTCGTCCACACTAGCCACCAACAGGTCTCCTACACATTAGTACCAATATGTCTGCGTCACTGCGTTCCTAACAAATTCTCAGCTACGTTGTTATGTGAACCTGTCTGTCATGTTCTCTTGCTTCCAGCTTCCTCCCCTAAACTTCATTACATTAATGTTATTGATCCACCCTAAAGCACCGTGCCTTTTGCATGTCAGTGTTTGACATGCTTAAGCCAGGTATTCCAATCTTTGCATCTTCATACAGCCAAGTCAATGCAGTCCACCTCCTCACTCACCTCAGCGAAGTGTTGGGTCTCCCTCTCTTGACAGCACCTCACCACCATGCTCATTTTACCATGTGCCAATCTCCTGACATCTTTAGCTGTCTTACTTTCACTACAATAAACCAAACTTATCACATTTACATAATAGGTACTTTTTATTGGGAAAACAATAGGGTAAAATTCCAGAGAAGAAGACCTGGAAAGCCTGGGAACTAACAGCAGCTGCTACTTTGTGACATTTGGTCTCCAAAAATTAAGGTAGAATTAAAGTTTGTCACCAAACAAATGTACCAATGACTCCTTCCCCTTCTGACACTAAAGAGGTGGGAATTTGGGGTTTGCCTGCTGCGTTTTGAATTCAGTAAGCTTCGAAGCACATTTTCCATTTTTATCATTCCTATGAGAAAGGCTGGATATATTCAGAAGAAAAAATCATAAACAGACTGTAGTACATTAATTGTGGATTACTTTGATTTTACAGAAACATCACAGAGATTGTGCATTTTGATAACACAAAGCCAGTGAAGGAGATGTCATATTATTGCCGCCAGCTAATCTCACGAGAAGTTGAACTTGAGAAGGTGCGGCGAGCGGAGGCATACTTCAGCGGCCAGGTGAGCAAGGTGTGGGTGGGTACTTCAGCGGCCAGGTGAGCACTGTGTGGGTGGGTACTTCAGCGGCCAGGTGAGCAAGGTGTGGTTGGGTACTTCAGCGGCCAGGTGAGCACTGTGTGGGTGGGTACTTCAGCGGCCAGGTGAGCAAGGTGTGGGTGGGTACTTCAGCGGCCAGGTGAGCACTGTGTGGGTGGGTACTGGCCTTACCTAGAGACACTTACACCTTACATAAGAACATAAGAAAATAAGGAAGCTACAAGAGGCTGTGAGACCTACACGTGGTAGTTCCTGTTACTTAACACTACCTACATCCACCTTTCATCCCCATCCATAACACTGTCTAGCCTCCTTTTAAAGCTCCCTATTGACTCCCCACTAACTACCCCATGACTGAGTCCATTCCAATCATTTACTAGGTAGACAAGTAACGTTCAGGTAATAAGACAATAGGTAATTAGATAATGATATAATAGATAAGCCTAATGATATTGACCTTCCTAACACTAAGTAATAAGTTAGGAATATTAATTAGATCATAAGGAAGCTTGGCCGGTCTAGGAGTATTTTTCCCGCTTTTTGACTTACTCACTACACTTACTTACCTTACCGGAAGATGCAGTGTGAAGGCTGTGGCATCTGTAGGGAGTGGTGGGCTGCAGTTATAGTCTTGCTTGTCGTATTAGACTTGTACAGTGGATCCATGAATATCACGACGATTAAGTTATGAACCCCCTGCATATACAGTAAAACCTCGTATTCGGACCCTCATTATTCGGACTTTGACATTATTCGGACCTCCTCCTTTTTTATTTTTTTATTTATTTATTTATTTATTTACTTTTTTTATTATTATTATTTTTTTTTTTTTTTTATTTTTTTATAGGGGTCGAAATTTCGTAGCTATATAATTTATATACACCTAGAATTTTTATTTTTTTATTTTTAGGGGTCGAAATTACGTAGCTATATAATTTATATACGCCTAGAATTTTTTTTTTTTTTTTTTTTTTTTTAGGGGTCGAAATTTCCTAGCTATAAAATTTATAAACACCTATTTATTTTTTTATTTTTTTTAATAACATATCCCCCCATTATTCGGATCCTTGCATTACTCGGACCACTCCTTGGCCCAATTAGTCCGAATATGAGAGGTTTTACTGTACTACAAAATCACGAATAATGCAAATGTCCCCCCAAACTTAAATACAAATATTCCTTCCCCCCTTACTTACTTACTTACTTTCCCTTACTTACTTTCCCTTACTTACTTAGTTACTTACTTTCCCTTACTTACTTAGTTACTTACTTTCCCTTACTTACTTACTTACTTACTTTCCCTTACTTACTTACTTAGCCCACAAATCTAATACTCCCCAGAAAATTTCATCCTGTAAGCTAAGAGGGACTACAGTGTGTAAGGCTAATAAGGTGTATAGATAGTAGCAAGGGGAGACTTCTCTGATCACCTCCGTCTTGAGTGATGTGTAAAGAAGAGGAGTCAAATCAGATGGATCAGATTCTCAAAGTAGTAAGCATCATTATTCATATTAACCCCTTCACCTTCACGCCCAGATCTTTCCTTTGCTATATAAAATCATTTGTTGAGCCATAAAATTAGGAAAAGTGACTGAATATACCAAATTAGTTAGTGGACAAGGATACTAAACAGGTCATATCTATAAAACATTGCTTAGATTCACTAAAAATTGTCTAATGGTAGTCATATTACAATGGAAATTACGTTCTGGGCCTCAAGGGGTTAATCCTGTCAGCCACATAACTCTAAATATGGGATATGTTGTCTAATACATGATAATGAGTCAGTCTAGGGTATGATATGATACCCTGTTATTGATATCAGGCGCCTAGAATTGAAATGGCACGAGCGCCACTTTTAAAACACTGAGAAAAACGCGCTTAAAGTTTAATCTAAGAAAATCAAGATATGAAACGGCACAAGCGCCACTTTTTATCAATGAAAAAAATGCACCTAAAGTGTTTTCAAAGTAAATCAGCAACAAATTAAGATATTAGATTAAACTTTAAGCGCATTTTTCTCGGTTTTTTAAAAGTGGCGCTTGTGCCGTTTCAATTCTAGGTGCCTGATTATGAGTTCTTCCTTCATATCTAATTTTATACAGCCTGGTCTTAATCCCTTCACGCCCAGATCTTTCCTTCGCTACATAAAATACTCTGTTGTTACCCTTAGAATTACGAAAAGTAGCTTCATATACTAAATTAACTAATGGACAAGGATACTATACTTGTCATATCTATAAAATATTACTTATATCTATTAGAATCGTCTAATGGCACCCAAATTACAATGGAAATTACGTTCTGGGCCTCAAGGGGTTAAAAGTTGGTCCAGGAGTTTGTATGAGATCTGTATGAAATGTCTGAACTGTAGCATTATAGATGAGACTAAAGGTATTTTTCCACACTTTCAGGTTGATGGCAGGAGGGCAAAGGCAGCCACTGTTCCGTCTGAGTCTGAGCTGCTGGCTGCTCCAGCCCCAGCCACCGCACACTCATCATCATCAGCAGCAGCAGCAGCAGCCACAGCCTCCGCCGTCACCACCTCAGCCACGCCAAACCATAAACAGAAGCTTCAGCCTGTGGTGGTGAGTTACGTCCATTTGCCTGGTATATACATTATACAGTGTACGTTTTAAACCCTTCACGCCCAGATCTTTCCTTTGTTATATAAAATAGTCTGTTGTCGAGCCATAAAATTACGAAGAGTAACTGAATACAGGGAGGTCCCGTTATACGAGCATTCGATATACGAGAATCCGATGATATGAGATGTGTAAATTAGGGTCTATTTTCAATATACGAGATAGAAAATCCAATGTTACGACATTCAAACTGGGGTGAGTAAAATTACCAAGTTATTTACTAAAGTAAATTGCAAGTTATTTACTAAAATTATAAACATTTACTGACTATGATTTTACCTAAGGTTGTACGATAATCAATCTGAAAATAACGTGCAGACTGGCCAACGACTGCTCGAGACTGGTATTAGCAGAGGTAGGAAGTCTCCAGGCTCGCTTATTATTGTTTGGTATGCTATGAAATATCATTTCTCTAAGTGAATGTAGACATATGATTGCATTTGGATGGATATCATTCATATATATGAGTAAAGAGATGAAATACAAGCAAGGGACTCATCCACGTCTGGCAGCGCGGCCTTTGGCAGCAGCAGCAGTAGCATGAGCCGGCCCATGAAGCCCGTGAGGTGGATATCAACACCATTAGACCAAGGGAGATAGATGTCTTTGGTAATATTTAGTAGGGGAGCGAGAACCCCTTGAGGAATCCTATGATCCCTGGTGATATCCTATGGTGCTATCACAGGCGTGGGAGCTGACTGTCTTCAGGAAGGCACAGGTGAGGCGGATGACGGTGTGTTTTTACTCAAAAGTTTTGAGTGGCGGCGCCGCTGGAGCCGCCACCTCCTCCGCCACGGTAGGTTTGGGCAGGATTAAACGTCTTATTACTCGTTATTATACAACTTAGTGATTATGGTGATATGTTATATACACATGTCATTATCTATATCAATGTAGCACCGTGTTTGACCTTAAATAAGGGTGATTTAAAGATGTTATGATGGAGGTGACTGCTGGCGGGGCAGTGAGTGACGGAGAAATTCTTGCCGCCGGGCCTCCCCATATCACAAATATTCACTATTTCAACCCACATACACACCTTCTACCACCAAAACACTAGCAACACAGGCTCCTTACTTATATATCTTACTATCTGATACATTAAAACTCCTTAAAACGCAAGCATTCCAAATAAAACGAGAATTAGTTTGATATGACGGGGATAGAAGGCGGAGAGAGGCAGTCTGGCATGCCATTCTTGCCCGGAAATATGTCTCGCTGACTTGTGATTGGTCGAGAAGTTTTAAAAACAGTTTATCATTGGCTGGTGACTGATGATGAGCTTGATGACATCATTTATGTTTTATGTTTAATTAATGTGCAGTTATGTTATTTTGTGTGGTATTTTCTCTTTCAGAATGGTTTTTCTACAGAATAGGTAGTACAGTGTGGGTAATATAGACGCTGTGTGTTTGTTGTGTTTGCTGTAGTTTATTTTAGCTTGAAAAAAAGTTTTTTTTTCTCTTTTTTTTATTGATGGTCCTGGAACCAAACCTATATTTTACCATTAGTTATGTGTTTCGTTATACGAGATTTCGCTTTACGAGTATGCCAGGTGGAACCTAACTGCTCGTATCTTCGGGACCTCCCTGTATATCAAATTGGTTAGTCGATAAGGGTATTAAACAGGTTATATCTATAAAATATTGCTTATATTCACTTAAAAATGTCTAATGGCACCCAAATTACAATGGAAATTACGTTCTGGGCCTCAAGGGGTTAAAGGTGACTTCATGCTTCGGCAATAATGGCACTGACAGGATAATTTTAATCTAATAATTAAAATAATTTTACAATGTTGTTTGTCATTTGCCTATGTCAGTGATTACTTTGATGCAAATGTCCATCATCTTGGCTGTCAGGTGAACAAGGGTTTCAGTTTCAAGGACCACAAAGTTCAAACAAACAGTCTTCGGCCTAGATAGAGATTTAACCCCTGAACATATTAATTTTCAGCCAGATGTACTGTACCAACAACTGTGCTTAGTGATGCTACAAAACACTATAGTCTCTCCAATGTATCAAGTCACTTTAGTCGCTTTAATTTCTATCCATTACCCTTATAATTATATATATAGTAATACATTCCTACTCTCCCCCTATGGTGAGCGAACAATACCTCCCTCACAAGGGGGGGAATAAAACTACCACTCTACTAATAATATGCCTTTAGACATTGAAAGCTAGGGTTGCCACACAACGCCAGTATTTCTGTTTTTTTTATTGTAAAAATGTACAACTGCGGGCTTTACTAACTTGACTTTAACAACTTGACCTTTTCTGTTGCTGTTTCGTTACATTAATATATGTAGATAATTTTCTCCATGTTTTTAATGAAAATGGGACATATTAATCGTAGAATAAGCATTTGTGAAATGATTCACTGCACGCCCACTATTCCTGATTATTATAGTATGTAGGGCCAGAAATATACAACCTTTCCTACACAGAAATTTCTTGATTTATGCATATATATAAATGCAACTGACGAATACCAGCAAAGTATATAAGAAACATTAATGTGTACAGCAGTGTGTTGATGCCTGAGGTACGACACTTTCTATAGACTACTACACGTCTTCTTTATCCCAAGCACCTCCTCCCTCCCTTGTCAGCCACCCGTGCGATCGTACGTCTGGCAGCGTATCTTCCTGATACCAGTTTTCGAAGATTTCTATATACATATGCTATGCCACTTGGATCCATAACTTTCTTGCAGTCATACTTCACTTGTACAACAATACTGATGTACCTCATATTAATCATGTATAAGACATATACAGGGAGGTCCCGTTATACGAGCATTCGGTATACGAGAATCCGATGATACGAGATGTGTAAATTAGGGTCTATTTTCAATATACGAGATCGAAAATCCAATGATACGACATTCCAACTGGGCTGAGTAAAATTATCAAGTTCAAAATGCACGCCCTACCACTCCCGGGCTGGACAAAGGGGGATTTGGTTGACCCCAGTCAGGTCACCCCTAGCAAGCCGTGACCTGAAGGGTAATTAAGCATATGGCGCGGCCTGACATTTAGGGGTAATTAGCAGGTGTGCGGCCCCAACCTTGGGACCGCTACACTACCTTCTCTTGTATCACGCGGCGTCCCCTACATTACAACGTATTTTTTGCTTGTTTATGCTGTTTAATTAATGTGCAGTTATGTTATTTTGTGTGCTATTTTCTCTTTCAGAATGCTTTTTCTACAGAATAGGTAGTACAGTGTAGGTAATATAGACGCTGTGTGTTTGTTGTGTTTGCTATAGTTTATTTTAGCTTGAATTTTTTTTTTTTTTATAAATTGATGGGGTCCTGGAACCAAACCTATATTTTACCATTAGTTATGTGTTTCGTTATACGAGATTTCGCTTAACGAGTATGCCAGGTGGAACCTAACTGCTCGTATCTTCGGGACCTCCCTGTACTACAGATATTCATTCATATATACGAAGATTGTGATTAACATGGAGATTGAAGTGTATCAGATATGTATGTGAGTAATTCATGATACTATGAAAGTAATTTAATTACTGAGAGGGGCTCTTATGTTGAGTAAACGAAAAAAACTATTTACAAAAAAGTGAATAGTCACCCATGTTGCCCGCACGAGAAAACGGAAAAAATGTAAATATATTAGTACATGGGACCTCTGGCCTCTGCGTCTAAAGGCCTATTGAGAGGGTGGTTGGTTGATAATTTCCACAAGTGACTTGATAAATAGGAAAGACTATATAATCAGATACATTCCAGTACAAAGACTAATGAGTGATTACTTTCCGCAGAGTGCTGATGCGGTGCCGGAGGAAAGGGTTCAGGTGAGTCACATGTTCTAGTGGGAACTATTATAGAAATTATCCTCTTATCAATTCTTGGTCGAGGGTTGATGATTTACTTTTAAGCGTGGCCACAAATATAGACTAAATGGACTGACCTTGTGTTTCTTGTCACTGAATAGCCCTCATCAAGCCCATTGTATAATAGTTTCTTACTTATATACTTACTGGAATAAGTAAGTAAGAGCAACATCACTATTACAAACTGTTCTTTTTAGCATACCAGGAATTTCAAATTACCTTAGACAGAGTTAGACACTGGGAATGACAATATTTTTCCAGATTCTAATAAACATTTCTTTACACTTTTCAGGCCCCGAGAGATTTCTTTGGAAGGGTGTTGGAACCGAACAGCAAAGGCCAGAAATCAGGTAAGATCATATATAACTCAGAGCTTTAATTAAACCCCTTCACGCCCAGATCTTTCCTTTGCTATATAAAATTGTCTGTTGTCAGCCATAAAATTACGAAAAGTGACTGAATATACCAAATTAACTAGTGGACAAGGATACTAAACAGGTCATATCTATTAAAATATTGCTTATAGTCACTAAAAATCGTCTTATGGTTGTCAAATTACAATGGAAATTACGTTATGGGCCTCAAGGGGTTAAATCATCACTTGAATAAGATGGGAAGTGGTGGAAACGTTTTGTGGAGATAAATGTGGCTGTTTGTGGGTTATGCAAATTTTAAGTAGACGAGGTTTGCGAAAGGCAGGCTGATGGTTCATGCAGGTCATTTGATGTTAATGTGAGGCGCTTATTTCAGAAAGTAGATAAGCGCCACAAACAAAAAACTGAGGAAATGGCTTCAAAGTTTTTCTACTGTATGTTCAAAATGTCATATCTTTTAATTGGAGCGAAATATTTGTGTGACGCTCCCCTTAAAAGATGACATTTTGAACATAAAAGACTGAGAAAATGGCCCTTTGAAGCCATTTTCTCAGTTTTTTGTTGTGGCGCTGATCGACTTTCTTGAATAAGCGCCTCATATGTATTAAGACAATTGTCGGAAGCAGTTTGACATATTGAAAGAAAAGTGAATTTGTCTCAGTAATCATGGATCGAGAGGCAAAAGAAAACTCTGCAAGGAAGGCAAGGGGTTGGCTCCCTACAGAGACTGCAAGGAAGGCAAGGGGTTGGCTCCCTACAGAGACTGCAAGGAAGGCAAGGGGTTGGCTCCCTACAGAGACCAGAAGGAAAATGCACAAAAATATTTGGAATATAAATACATGATTGCCAGCGTTGATACATCATTATAGAATTATTTCCGACTCGAGCAAGACATGACTAACCATGTTGGCAGAAATGAAGCTCTAGGATTGAAGGGTTGAAATAAGCTATAGGTAGATCAAGAGTGTACTGTGATGAACGTTTGTCTTGTAATATTTTAACCCCTTCACACCCAGATCTTTCCTTTGCTATAAAAAGTTGTCCGTTGTTAGCCATAACATTAAGAAAAGTCACTTAATACACCAATTTAGTTAGTGGACAAGGTCATATCTATAAAATAATGCTCATATTCACTAAAAATCTTATAATGGTACTCAAATTACAATGGAAATTACGTTCTGGGGCTCAAGGGGTTAGAATGAAGTGTTGACTGAGGGATGCATAAAGTTCAAAGTGATGCCTCTATACTTCATCTAATGACTCCCATGGATTTATAGTTAGGATGGAACCTCCTGTCTACTGTTTTGAAGCTAATAAAATCAATATGAATTCTTTTCAGGGAGCTCAAGCAAGACGGCGCAGGCAGACATTTGGTTCCAGTTCCACGAGGGCTACTGCAACGCTGTGAGGAAGACCATCAGGGTGAAGGACTTGGCATTGCTGTGAAGGTATAACTCTAAGCATGCCACAGCATTTGTCTGCACATAATTATGATTTGTTTCTGTATAGCCTCCTGTTCATTTTATGTACAGTAAACTCCAGCTCTTCACGTTGGAGGCAGCTGTTATGAATTATTAAGTAGGTCCACAGAAATGTTTTATTTATCTGGTCAATATTAGAATTTAATTTGCTTTTGTTTGATGTGAAATAATCCGGCAACCCTCAGGTCCCCGGATTTCCGATGTTCAACCTGTATAGGAGACATCAGGAACCAGAAGGGTGATCGTGCAAAAAGTGAGTCTTCCAGTACTGTAATTTAAAGTTAGAAAATGTACACTAGCCTAGGGACGGGTGTAAAACTATACATATTGTAATATGTATAGTTTTACACCTGTCCCTAGGCTAGTGCACATTTTTAACTTTAAATTGCAGTACTACCGTCAATAACACTGTAGTCGCCATGTGCTATATATATACTAGGAATGTTAGCATTGCTACAGATTTGTATGGGCCACTGAAGAGGCATGCACAGTAGTTTATATTGTTATATACATGTCTGTAGCGATGCTAGACATGTACATAATATAAACTACTGTGCATGCCTCTTATAATGGCACATACACAAGTCTGCAGTGATGCTAATATTCCTGATATAAGGCGCCTGGCGACTATAGTGTTATTGACCGTAGAAAACTTACTTTTGGCGCCTCGTGTGACTAAAGGATTCTTTGTGTTTGTTCAATAAAAAATGCAATCTAGTAATTTTTTATATTTGTATAAAACTGTAAATAGCTACAGGTTAGTCTCCAAAGAAGGTAGATTTGAGATCTATGTCCATGGTAAGCCACAATACAGTATCTTACTGCTGAGACAATGACAATGATGGCAAAAAGTGTATATATATATATATATGATCAGTTTGTCATCATACAGCCATGATATACGTGTTGTTCACGAAATAAAAAAAAATTAAAAGTGGAGAGTCTCTCGAACTCTTAACGCACAAATCAGTAACCAGCAGGACAGGCCAGTGCATGCATGAGAGGGCAGGGAAGGCGGCCCCTCCACGCCAAGGAATGGAGGGTGCGCCGAGGCTTAGGTAGGTAGGATGAGTGTGGGTTTGGTGCTCCTCTTGGGCTGCACGTTGTCGCCTCATCACCAGCCGGTCTCCAGTTCACCGGGAATGCCACGCTCACCGATGCTTGATACATGATGGAACTTGGTCTGTTGTCATCCTCATATCTGTAAGGAAAAGAAGGAAATTTACGTTATTATATTATTAGAATCTGTTCAACTTTTTAACGGGCCCAGCCTAAATAGAAAAAAAATTGTATTGTCAAACTATGGCTGAATAAATAAAAAAAATTGATCTTGAATGAAATATATCTGATCCACAAATTCCAAACCTTTTCAAAACTTTCTCTGCTCTTCCCTGATCCTACATTGGGATCTTGTTATCTTCTGCAGCCTTTTAATACATTTTTTCATAAACCTTTCCAACTATCCTTAACCCCTTCACGCCCAGATCTTTCCTTGGCTATAAAAAATTGTATGTTGTCGAGCCATAAAATCACGAAACTGCTTACGGACTGATATTTGATGCCAGGAGAAGGGAATACTACGGTTCTTCTAAATTTCAGTTGTATTTTATCATAGTTCACCATATTATCCGGTAAACAGACTAAGCACGAGACCTTAAGATAGAATGGAATTTTTGCCTCGTTAAAAAAACCAGACTATAGTGTTAACAATGTTATCCTCAGTCTTGTGCTCACCTGTACAGCACACCAGCTTGCCGCAGTACTGCACTCCGCGGTGCTGCCTGGTGCCCGCCTGTGTGTGGCCGGGCAGTGCACGGGACTCTGGGCAGACGGCTGATGTTCAGAGCCGTCCTGTGTTGCACCCACACAGGGATGAGACTCTGGCCTTGTTGTTGTCTTGCTCAATAAACACTCACACCCATAAGAGTATTTCCTTGTTTCCTGCAATAAAGGGAAAAGATTACCATGACGGCAAGTTGATTGTATAACACTATTGAGGTAAGAATGATCATCTTCATAACAGACCACTAGGTAAGAAGGTGGTGATGTATCGTCACCGCTCAGCACTTTCTTCTTTCTGTTTAACTCTGTTTTCCCATCATTTTTATGAGGTTAGACAGCCGATGATACTCTTCCAACTATCTCTATCCATTACCTCCACTTCTTCAATGCCCAATGCTGCCAGATCCTCTTCAACGCACTGCCTCCCTCCATGTCTTACTAATGCTACCACCACTACTACTACTACTACCACTACTACTACTACTACAACTTCTTCAATGCCCAATGCTGCCAGATCCTCTTCAACACACTGCCTCACTGCTTTGTCACCGCTCATGGCACTGCGGCGACATTCTGCCTGTCACAGATTAAATAAAATCAATAGAAAAATGTTACATTGATATGGATGGAAAAATGTAAAGTATCCTCATTGTACACAGATAGCTAAAGTTACAGTAAGGGTTGAAGTATTACAGTACAGGTACACTCTCCCCAAAAACTTTTCCAACACCTGGACACGATGGATGTGAACATGAATGGATCGTCGCTAGTTTTCTCGGAATGGTTGGTATTCCTGATTGTGATGACACACTTTAAAACCTTAACACTGGTACTTGGTGCATATCGATATATTAACCCATTCACGCCCAGATCTTTCCTTAGCTATAAAAATTGTATGTTAGCCATAAAATTACGAAAAGTACGTAAGTCAATAAACCAAATTAGTGAGTCGACAAGGATACTTACTACACAGGTCATAATTATCTATAAAATGTGGCTTATATTAACAAAACATAGTCTAATGGTAGCCAAATTACAATGGAAATTAACGTTCTGGGTCTCAAGGGGTTAATATCAGTGGCGTAGCTACGGGGGGGCATGGGTGGGCACGTGCCCACCCACGAGAAACCGGTGCCCACCCACTGGCCACGGCTGCCGTGTGGTGTGGGAACCGTGTTCCACTAGGTAGGACTGAGGGAGCATGCATGGAGTATTATGAATAATTTCTACTAATGACTTACCCTCGACCTCAAATACAATAAATATTTTTCCTCTGCTTGAAAGAAAGAAACATGCCTCTGAGTCTGAGTTAAATGCATATACTTTCTATTGATCACTTTTAACACCAACGAACATAACTAAATTACACCAGTTACCCTTAGTACACATTTTCTATAATGCCTTGTGTTGGTACGTGTCTCCCTCTTGTACGTGTCTAATTCTTACGTACGTGTCGGTTCTCTGAACCGACATAACACAATGTCAGTGACCGATCATTCGTGGCCTTGTACGGCAGCGACCACTGCCGATGCTTTGTGGGATGAAGTTGAGAGAAACTCAGCAGCTCATGGTTTGATACTTCAGAGTGTAGAATGTGTAGATCACCAAGGAAACGGAAACTGTCTACACACTGGAGGCGTTTTGGTTAAGGAAAAAAGTATTACATACCGCCAGAATTTTAATTTCCTAATTTCTTTTGTGGACCTCGGAGATTGTTCATATACGAGTGGTTGTTCATAAAATTCTTATGTACATATTCTTATAATTCATTTAAAGTTGGTTTCGTGCCTTATAATGAGGTAATAACATATTTTCTGAAGTTTTGTTGATATGGCCATATACGTCGAGGGATGAATATAGATCGGTTTTTACACATTTCTTTAAATATTTCTTGATCTATAGTTTTATTTAAATACTCCCAGTGGTCACCACCCACCAGGATTTTGTTGTTACTGATTCTATTGGAAAACAGTCAGGGAGCACACACTCTGATTTCAGTGTTAAGGATTCAACACGAATTAACTTCTTCTATCCTATTCTAGATCATATGTTAACATAAATGACGAGGCGCTTCAGTAATGAAGCATGTGAACTTATGAAAGCATTACAGGCACTGAATCCACAAAGTACTGAGTTCTTATCTTATGAGAAAATGTCTGTCATGCATTTCGTGCTAATGAGGAAGATCTTAACCATGAGCTGCACTCTGCAAAACGCATGTTAGAATGACGCTATAAAAATGTAAGTGACAATGAAAAGCCCAAATTACTGTTAAGATTTAGTGAGAATTCTTGGTTCATATGAAGAGGCATTTCCCGAGTTCTACAGACTGGCCAAAATTTCTGTAGTATTTCCTGTGTCATCAGCTTCAGCAGAGAGAAGCTTCTCTGCTCTGAAATTGATCAAAACTACACTGAGAAATACAATGGGCAATGAGAGATTAGGTAATCTTGCTGCATTGTCAATTGAAAGCAGGCGAGTTAAAAGCCTTGATTTAGAAGTATTTGTTGATAAGTTTGCTGAGAACCACAAGAACAGAAGAATTTTGCCTAAGTGAGATATTCTCACTTTTTCAGTGGAGAAAAAAAAAATCTTTGCCTGCTGCTTTGAAACTTCTGCCTTTTTCTTTATTTTCAGTATCAATTATGTTATTTCCATTTTGTATAAGTGGTAATATATGTATTTAATTTTTGGTCATGACTGCTTTATTTCGTTCTCCATCAGCAACTGGATGATACCCTACAGTACTCAACACACACTCCTAGAATAAAATCTAATAACCTTCCATAGTCCATACGACATCAGATATACTCTTGATATTGGTCAGAATGCAAAATATGCAAGGGGGGGTTCTTGGCACTGTAAGTGAAAGTAAAAGTCCCCAGTCCCCACCAAACTCCCCAGCTGTATGGGATTGTTCGGCTCATCTAGTGCCCCCCCATAGTCAGCTGTGCCCACCCAGGTGCCCACCCAATGATAAATACCTAGCTACGTCACTGGTTAATATATTTTGCTTGAATAAGTTGAGCTGCAATATAGCCCTGTAACCTGAATGTGTATTTATCGGGTATATTATCAGTTATGGCGCGTATATAATTCTTATTATATTGAAAACGAATGGAGTTATATTTAAAGGGGCAGTTTTAGGTTTCAGTGAAGCAAACGCTGTATAGGATACGCTTCAAGCCTGTGTTGAATTTGGCCTCGGAGATGTGATGGTGACATAAGAACATAAGAAAATAAGGAAGCTACAAGAGGCCGTGAGACCTACACGTGGTAGTTCCTGTTACTTACACTACCTACATCCACCTTTCATCCCCATCCATGAAATTATCCAGCCTCCTTTTAAAGCTCCTTAATGACTGAGTCCATTCCAATCATGCACCACCCTATTTGTGAACCAGTTTTTCCCTGCTCTACTAGCACTACAGGCTCTACTACAGACAAGCATCGAAGCTTGTCCTGCCTGCGCCACCACGGGCGAGGGCCAACCATCACAGCCCTCAAGTGAACCTCCAGGGCCTACCATCCCACCCCTGGAGCTCACGGCCTACACGCGCTAGCTATAGGTTCAAATGCAATGGCGTACCCAGAAAATTTAAAAGGGGGGGGCCAATATATATATATATATATATATATATATATATATATATATATATATATATATATATATATATATATATATATATATATATATATTAATATATATATTTAAATTATTTATTCCATGCAAAAAAAAAAGGGGGGGGGGGGCATGGCAAAGCCTTCTCTATAGGCGTATTTTGTCCATGCCCTTGGAAGTAAAATTTTACTTATTTAAGCTCCGCCCACTTATTTTTTACTCTTTTGCGTGCACAGAAAACTGAGCAGATACACTCCCGGCAGCGATATTTTACTCGTTTCCTGTAAAATTTTACAGTCGTGGGTGTGGGTGGTGGTTTCAAGAGCCTGGCCAATCAGATCGCGCGCATGAGAAAATCTTATCAAAACTCCTCCCGTAAATGTTTCTTTTCCTTTAATTCTCATCCAATTCAACATTCATTACATGCGCACGACATGCAAAGGATACTGTATTTAATTAAGAGTAGGTAAGGAGTAGTAAGGAGTAGAGTAGGTGACTCTTAACAGGTAAGAAGTCACAAATATTAAAATTCTCCAGCGACGTCTGGGAACAATTTTCCCAATCCCTCGAATTTTTCAATGTGTCCGAATCTTCGTTGATGCTTGCTGGCTTAGCACCAAAACTGGTGTATTATTGCTATAGTATAGTCAAATACTTAAATATATTCATGAGTGATATTACATTTGCAATAGAAATGTATAAATTTGGTATATATGTTATATCACACAAAAAGAAAGCCTTTTAGAGAACCTATCGCAGGGCACGAATACGAACATTTCATCAGTTTGATTCAGCTCCAACACGGTAGGAAGGTCCCACGGGCCACCACACACCCACCACCACCCAGTATTTTGTGATGGCAAGCAGGGGCGGAGCTTAAATAAGTATAATTTTACTCCAGAAGGACACTACAAAATACGCCTTATATAAAAGCCTGCGTCTGGGAGAGCGGGATGGACGTGACGTCAGTAGCAGAGTCTGATCCACAAGTCAGTAGCAGCCGAGCTTTCAGCGAGTGAGGATGTACGGGCGGTACGGCTCTCATTGTACCCACCTTTCACCCACTGTTAACTCTTCGCCATTTAATATTTTGCTCAAAAACATTTTACTTGGAGAATATCAATAGAAGCGGAATTTAATTCGCTTTCCATTGATATATTTCGTTTACTGATAAATGAATTGGCAGCATGCATAAATTAGCGTTAACTAAATACATAACATCATGAAATCGGGTAATTTCCTATCTAATATATGTTTATCAGTATAAAAGATATACTGTTATCTTTGGAAATGTTTGTTCTATAATATTATCAAATAAAAAACCGTAAAACACACTAAAGAAATGCCATTATGAGACTCAAGAAATATGCATGAACTTAAACTCTTCGCCATTTAATATTTTGCTCGAAAACATTTTACATGGAACATATCAATAGAAGCGGAATTGAATTAGCTTTCCATTGTTATATTTTGTTTTCTGATAAATGAATTAGAACCCTGCATAAATTAGCGTTAACTAAATAAATAACATCAATCGGGAAAAATTACCCGATTTCATGATCTTTTTAGTTAGTTAACACTAATTTATGTATGGTTCTAATTCATTTATCAGAAAACGAAATATAGCAATGGAAAGCTAATTAAATTCCGCTTCTATTGATATTCTCCATGTAAAATGTTTTTGAGCAAAATATTATATGGCGAAGAGTTAAAAGTTCATGCATATTTCTTGAGTCTCATAATGGCATTTCTTTAGTCTGTTTTACGGTATTTTATTTATAATATTATAGAACAAACATTTCCGAAGATAACAATATATCTTTTATACTGATAAACATATATTAGGTACGAAATTACCCGATTTCATGATGTTATGTATTTAGTTAACGCTAATTTATGCATGCTGCTAATTCATTTATCAGAAAACAAAATATAGCAATGGAAAGCAAACTAAATTCCGCTTCTATTGATGTTCTCCATGTAAAATGTTTTCGAGAAAAATATTAAATGGCGAAGAGTTTAAGTTCATGCATATTTCTTGAGTCTCATAATGGCATTTCTTTAGTGTGTTTTACGGGTTTTTATTTGATAATATTATAGAACAAACATTTCCGAAGATAACAATATATCTTTTATACTGATAAACATATAATTAGGTAGGTAAACTTGTCATCTCGGTGGCCTCGTACAGACTCCGTCCGTGACGTCATCAATCTCAGGCGCAGGCTTTTACATACAGACGGCTTTGGGCATGGCCGCATGCCCCACCCCCCTCGATACGCCACTGAACGGGACCATGAAAGTCTAATAAAGGACCGGGACAGTCTAATACTGTGCATGAAACTATCGTTAGTTTTCAGCAAAAAAAAAAAAAAAAAAATTATTCATGGGTTTAAGGCAATATTTATGTTAGATGATTAAACCAATATGCTTGTAGTATTTTTTACCTCCGCCAACGAAGTTGGAGGGGTTATGTTTTCACCCCGATCTGTCTGTCTGTTTGTTAGTGTACAGGATTTCTCGAAAAGCTACAAATAGATTTGGACCAAACTCGGAATACCAAGTTTATTTGGTATAAGGAAGAACTGATTTAATTTTGGATGAAATCTATTGACAACTGTTGCCATGGCAACCAATTGATGACATATTCGGCCGGAGGTATGCGCTCATACTCAATCAATCAATTAATCATTGGGGGCATACGCCGGGGGGCGCGTCGCCTCGCCCACCCTACGACGCCACTCCCGGGGGTCACCACGCGCGAGTTCCCATGCAGGCTCCTTTCCCATACCAAGCAGCTCTCGACAAGAAACATCAACTTGCCCCAGCCACGAGCCTTGTGGGCGCCCCCTTGGCCTCCTCCACGCCGGATTGTCTCTTACAGATACAACCCGATGGGAAGGATCGGTTTCAGGGTAGCGTGCCACATGCCCATATAGCCGAAGTTGGCGCTGACGGACTATGCAGGTAATAGGCCTCGATTCAGTCTCACGGTGCAATCGCTGATTTGACACGTAATCATCCCAGCGATACCCCATGATTCTGCGAAGACACTTATTACCAAAGGCATTGATTCGTCTCTTCAAGTCACTATTTAGTGTCCATGTCTCACAACCATAGAGTAAGACGGGGATCACAAGCGACTTGAAGATCCGGATCTTTGTCCTCCTGCACAGGTACCGACAACGCCAAATACTCCCGCTGAGCGAGTCCATAACACCGTGGGCTATGCCAATCCGCCGTAAGGCTTCTTGACGTGACCCGCCGTCATTATGGACTGCGCTACCAAGGTATGTAAAACTTTCCAAGATCTCAATGTCCTCGCCACACGCATGAACAGACTGTACTGCTTCATCTAGTAAGTCTCCAAACACCTGGACCTTGGTCTTGAGCCAGGAGACCTCAAGTCCCAAAGGCTTTGCCTCCTCGTGCAGCGCCTCGAGAGCCATCACCAGGACCTCCAGCGACTCAGCAAAGATTACTGCATCATCGGCAAAAACAAGATCAGTGATCTTGGTATTGCCGACGGATGCTCCACAATCACTTTGATCTACAACCTTGTCCAATACCCAGTCCATACAAGCGTTGAAAAGTGATGGGGCAAGGACGCACCCTTGCCTCACTCCTGTATTCACAGGAAAGAAGCTGGATACACCTGCCCCACACTTCACAGCACTCTCAGTCCCAGAATACAGACCAGTTATCAAACCAAGTCCTTGCAGGAATCCCTCGAAGTCGCAGAAGATCCCAGAGTGACTCACGATGCACTGAGTCAAACGCCTTCTTGAGATCAACATAGGCTGCAAGCATCCCCTGTCGAAACTCACGTCGGCGTTCCACCAGGACACGAAGCGCTAGGATACGGTCCGTTGTTGACTTACCAGGCGTGAACCCAGACTGCTGAGGTCTCTGATGCTTCACCAGATGACTGCGAATTCGTGTCAGCAATAGATGGGCAAGCACCTTGCCTGGTACGCTGAACAGTGTAATACCGCGGTAATTGTTGCAGTCCTGACGGTCCCCTTTCCCTTTCCAGATAGGGACGACCAGCCCCCTTTTCCAGTCAGGAGGAATGGTACCTGATTGCCACACGGCAGTCAGGACAGCATGCAACCCGCGGATCATGGTCTCACCCCCAGCTTTGAGGAGCTCCGCACTGATATTACAAATACCAGCTGCCTTTCCACCCTTCAACTTTGCTACAGCCTCTCTGACTTCGTCAAGAGAGGGTGCGGTTTCGTCAATGGGCGGATCGGCATCCACTGCCTGTAACCCAGTGGTGTGAAGCTGCTCAGTTGGAGGGTCCACCGCTCATACTGAGTGCATTATATATATATATATATATATATATATATATATTATATATATATATATATATATATATATATATATATATATATCATGCAACCAATTGATGAAATATTCGGGCGGAGGTATGCGCTCTACTGAGTGCCCCCCCCTCCCCCCCCCTAGTTTCCATATGTTATCATGCGTGTTTCACAGTCCAAAGTTCGGGTTTGGGTTAGTCAGCCAACCTTGTTAGGAGACCTTATTTCTTCCCTTTCTGCCTTACATCACGGTGACCATCGATGTTAGGTGGCCAGCAAGAGTAAGTACGTGTGTATCATTGTCTATGCAAGCCACAGTAGGTCTGTAGAGTCCGGGGATATAGAGTGAAATAAGGGTTGTTTACATCGGGCAGCCAGACATTCCCACAGCCAGGCATTAGCCAAGCTTTTAACGCCAATCTGGCATTATATTGGCTTTGATATTCTAATTCCTCGGTCTTGATAAGGGGGAGTCTACTTTATAACATTTCCTTAATGAATCGATGATTAGTGAGAAAGCAGTGGTTTGTGGGACCGTATTAACGGGAGTCCCAGTGGCGTACCCAGAAAATTGAAAAGGGGGGGCCAATATTATATATATATATATATATTTTACATTTGTGCCTATAGCGCCTGTAGGCAGTGGTGACCTAGGGCTCGGATGGTAGGCTCTGGAGGTTCACTTGAGGGCTGTGATGGTTGGTCCTCGCCCGTGGTGGCGCAGGCAGGATTCTTATAGTGACGCCTGTGATTACAGGCTCATGCCGCCCCCCTGTGTCCTCCGATACACTCGCAATCGAAGGTAGAGTTGATGGGCAGAGCATGTGGGTGTTCTTAGGCCACTCGACGGTGCAGAAAGGTTTTGGTTTTCTTCGGGGATCGAACTCGGGTCACCGAGAACGCCAGTCGGAGACGCTAACCACTCCGCTACCGCCTATACATATATATATATATATATATATATATATATATATAATATATATATATATATATATATATATATATATATATATATATATATATAATAAATATATATTTCTAATAATTTTTTCCTTTCACAAGGTGGGGGGCATGGCCGCATGCCCCCCCCTCGGTACGCCACTGTTCAAATGTAAAAAGAAAAAAACTGTGAACAAAACTAAAACCCTATGAGCAACACTGAATCGCATTGTGACGGTAAGCATTTCTTCCTAAACGAAATGATGACTTTTTAAGCTCTGAAGCCTAGACTCTGACTGCTAACTGTGTTCGAGAAGTTTTTAGGGCGAGTAGTGGCGCGATTACCATGAGTAATTAGCATTCCTAAACTACTATAGACATGGCAGTTTATGGCTTGACAAGCAGTGGCGTCACCGTGGGGGGGCTAAGGGGGACTGAGCCCCCCCCAAGTCAAGGACTGAGCCCCCCCAAAATTGCTGCTAGTAGCCTGCTACCCAAAAACAATAAAAAGGAATATTTATCCAATTTTCCATGCCAGAGCAAAACCTTATTTTTCACACTTTTATAGAAAAATTGGTTTGATGTTTCATTTAAATGTTGAAATATGTTTGCTAACAAACCTTGAAATTACTAAGTATATTCTATTATAGAGATATTCTATAGAACCTCCGTTACCTCTTCCATACCAAGCTGATCCCTGCATTGGGATATTAAATTGACAAAATAGTTACCGTTCACTTCGTGACTTCTCAGTCAAATTCGTTTTCTTTCATGACTTCAATCATGCTACGCAGCTTCGCTTGAATCGCTTCAGTGTGTACATGTTATGCAAAGGAAGAGGACTGTTGAATTTTAAGGTAAAGGAAGTATTTTTTTCTTGAGCAAATATCATTGCATGTGAATTTTGCAGATCACGAATATCTATTGCCTAGTTCAAAGATATTGTCAGTGTGTATGAAAGCTAATACAAGACAGTGACTGTCGCTGTCTGTAATATGACATAAAAACAGGCAGTATAGCAATGGCATTGTAGCCTTGTAGGCCTCGAGTCCTCGACCCAAGGTTATTGTTCTCAATATTCTGTGGGAACACTAAAGTCCACAAACATCTAGAATGTATATTATATTCGTACATATTCTTATTTTCAGTTATCCAACAATATATTAAAATCAACCTAAAGTATATGGGCAGAGATGCTCGAAAGAGTTACGGGCCCGTAAGTACTCCCCTAAGGGACTTTTACCTCGTAGCGCCTCTAAGGGAGATGCTCAAACCATTTTTTCACTTGCTACGGGACCGCGAGGCTAAGGGTGGTCGGGAGCACCCTTAACTCCCTAAGGGAGTGAAATTTGAAGCAGCTAGACGTCAACAAACAATAAATTACAAGTTGTATCACTATACTTTATGTTTATTGTGTATTATAGAGCCATTATGTGTGTCCGTGAGGTGTAGCCCCTGTGTTTGTCTGCCTAAAGACGAACGCCAGTTCTCGTCACTAACAGATACCCGGGCACGATACGCATACTACGTCGCGGCAGCATGTTATAGATACTAATTTCGGGCAACGCTAGACTCGAAACTATGATCAGCGCATCAAGTAACCCTGTATAGTCTCTTAGTAATCAGTGGAGATATACGCTAAAGGCTATGTGGCAGTATGATATCGTAACATTCTGGCGATAGTGAGCTAAAATCGCCCTATTCGGAATCAGCCAATCTTACAAACCGGCAACATAGTTTTAAGGTTTAGGTAAGTTATATAGGTCTGTGTTAGGTTAGGTAAAGGTTTATGCCGTGTGTTAGTTTTGAGTTATTAGGTAAATAAGGCGTCTGCGGACGATTCCGAACGAGGCCGATTTAGCATAACGCGGCATGCAAGTGTCTTTAAATTATTTATCGGGCTCCTCGACAGCTAGACATGATGATGGCTAGATAAGCCGCGTCTGAGGGCGTGCTCTGTGATGGTTAGCAGAATTTCCCACACATAACCCTAGAATATCCCTATATTCCACCCAGAGCCACGATAACTAGGGAGTGACGGTCGTACGAGCATCTCACTCAGCCAAACTCTTAGTTATGTAGCCATACACTCGTAGTTGTCCTTAAAGGTTAGGCAGGTTAAGTAGTTGGAGCCAGGGTAAGGCAGTGGAGGCAGTGTAACACAGGACGGGATGTAGGTTAACAAGTGGTATGCAGTTAGGCAGAGTGTGCCAGGAAGCAGGGGAGCAGGTAAGGCAGTGAGTCAATAGCAGGGTAGGCAGGGAGGCAGGTTAGGCAGTGGAGCGGGTAAGGCTGGTGCCAGGTAGGCAGTGGTAGGCAGGTAAATCGTTTAGTTACTTTATCATGATCCTGTACTTATTCTGTTAACACCGACCCAGACGTTTGGCAATAAGCGAAATACCTTGAATATAGTGAAAGTTTATTTATATATTTTTTCACTATCAGTAAACCTTACTGAGACAACCAAAAACAACTTGTGCATCCCTTGGTGTTGGTAGTGGAGAGAGAAAATGGCAATTTATGATTTTGTATAAACAGAGTAAAGATTTTCAATTATCATGATTTAGTTAATATGGTATGATGCAGTGGTAAACTCTATTATTATGGTCATGTAATAAGCTTAATTCCACTTGTTCTCTTTTGTGGTCCTCAAATTACCAGGGAAGCTGATTAATTTTCAAAATTACCCCTGACCCCCAGCTGGATAGCCATACTACCGGCTGAAGCCCCCCAATTTTTTTGTTCCTGGTGACGCCACTGTTGACAAGGGTACTCGAATAGGATGGAACATATTATGTAGAGCAAAGTCATATGGATGTTATTTATGGCTTGACAAGGGTAGGCTACTCAAATGACATGATTATGAGAGCAAAGTATAGATGGTAGTTTATGGCTTGACAAGGGTACTCAAATGATATGATTATGAGAGCAAGAAGGAAGAGAGGAATAGCTAGAGGAGATAAGAACACAAAGGAGACAATGAATTAGGCTGATAGTATAAGGATCGAAAACTAATGAAAATGTTTTAGCCTCCCAGGTGAAATAAAAGAGGGAAGATTTGACTAGTTTGTTAACGAAGGAGACGAAGTTGAAGAGGACTTATGAAGCGATACTAAGCGTCGAAGGTCACAAGAAGAAGAAGAACACAGTGTGAAGTCAGTAGGGAACAAAACAAGATGGCGGGAGGGAGGGAGGGAGGGAGATAGGCAGTGAGTGCAAGGACTTCCCGTCTGGTCGCCTCCAATACCTCGCCAGATTTACGTACCGTGTGAAGGGTTCTCCGGTCTGATGCTTTCCTCTGGTCCTGTAGGCGGTGAGGCCTCCACCTGGCCGGGAGGAGGGCTGTGTACCCGCCTGGACACCGCCGTGACAGGCAGCGCGGCGCGGCGTCCTCCTGCCTGCCGTGGACACCCGGCACTGAGGCGGCTGTGGAGGAGGAGCGGGGGTCAGGGGGAACCGAAGCATGAGTTGAGTTGAGCTTCGACTGTTTCTTTTTGTTACTAAGTAAATATTAACTGAAAATTGTTTGTTATTCATCTTTATCAAATAAAAAGACACTAGGATAAGCAATATATTTGTGAAGGTTGATCATCAATGTTCCAAGTCTTGTGTCTGATTACTACAACCTTCGTGGCGTTGCCTCATAACCAACTACTTTACTGAACCAAAAAATATCCAAACCACAAAGAATTGACGCGGCGATTTTCATACAGAGATAAGATAATAAGATACTTTGATCCTATCTAGACACTTTGCAAGTACCAACGACAAGGTTATTGACTATACAAAGCGCTACCACGCCAGGACGAACCTGGTGGGCTCGAACCGCTGACCGAATGCAGGGACGCGGCACGCGAGCCCACAGCTCTACCAACCGAGCCACCCTGACGGGTTCCATACAGAGAGAGACCTCTCTCTCTCTTCTCTCTCTCTCTCTCTCTATCTCTCTATCTCTCTCTCTCTCTCTCTCACACACACAAACACACACACACACACATATATATATATATAATATATATAATATATATATATATATATATATATATATATATATATATATATATATATATATATATATATATATATATATATATATATATATATATATATATATATGTTTGTCTGTGTGTGTGTGTGTGAGAGAGAGAGAGAAGAGAGAGAGAGAGAGAGAGAGAGAGAGAGAGAGAGAGAGAGAGAATGTCAACAAGTCATTATCCATCGTCACGTCAGTCGTTAATGCCTGTCATGTGCCGCCCTGTGCTGCATGACAGGCGTCACACTCCCGCCCTGGTGTCAGTCTCCTCAGAGTACCAGAGAGGTACTTTGTTACTTTGAGTCTCCTGTGAGGCGAGACACAAGTGGCGCCGCAGCTCAGGTCACTCAGTCATCGAAGGTAACGTAATGGTTCTCCTCATATTGCTTTACTAACTAGCCTTGAAGTATTCACACTCAGAGTGCAATGTCACCGTTATTACTCAATCTAAAATTTAAGAAAGGAAGTACTATCTACGTAAATATCCAAAAAAATATAAATATCTCGAGGTTATAAAAGTACAATCTTGCGAACTTGACCTCATACAGTGTTCCAGAGGTATTCTATCACAGGGTTCTTCAAAGTACGGGTCCCGACCCAATACTGGGTCGCGAGCTTTTGCTCAGTGGGTCGCCACGTCGTAAATTATATAATATAAATAATATGTGAAATGCATTAATAAGAGAGAGAGAGAGAGAGAGAGAGAGAGAGAGAGAGAGAGAGAGAGAGAGAGAGAGAGAGAGAGAGAGAGAGAGAGAGAGAGAGAGAGAGAGAGAGAGAGAGAGAGAGAGAGAGAGAGAGAGAGAGAGAGAGAGAGAGAGAGAGAGAGAGAGAGAGAGAGAGAGAGAGAGAGAGAGAGAGAGAGAGAGAGATAATGCCGATGGGAGAAGGCAGGACCTGTATGCATAATCTTCACAATTAATTGCCAATCATTCAATACTATTTTTCTCTACTTACGTAGTTACAATTTACACAATACTTCTACAATTTTTTTAAATACATTTAATAAATAAAATTTAGATTGGCACACTCGAACATAATTATGCAATCATTTTGAATCCATAGATGCATGTATGTATATATGTATATATGCATGCACTTATATATGCAATGCACTTATATGCATATGTATGTATGTATGTATGTAATTGTAAAACAATTCCCATCAGAGACAGAAAGCAGCAACAGACGTACAAAAGGGTCGTGAATGTAATGCATAAAATCAAACTGGGTCGCGATGAAAAAAGTTTGAAGAACACTGTTCTATAGTATTTCATGGCTTCTCTTTTGTCTATATATAATATAATTGCGGCATTGAAATGTACAAAGAGACATGATCCCAGGGAGCTGTTGGCTGCCCTCATAGGGGGCTTGTGATTCTTGGTCAAACAAAAAATGGTGAAATGGATGACCAAATGTTCTGATGATTTTTTTTCCCAATCTGTTGTTGACTATTTTCTGTTAATAATTTGTGATCTTTTACAGGGCCGTTTCTTACTATATGCGAACTACGCGGTTGCACAGGGCCCCTGAAGCCACCAAGGGGCCCCAAGCTGCCATTATTATTTTTTTTTAGAATCTAGTCTCTTTTCCTCTTAAAGTGCACCAGATTGATGCATTTCAATATTTAAGGCGTGCCCCCGGACCACCTTAGAGGGCTTGGAATCCCCCCACCATAGTTTTACAAAATAGGGCCCCAAACATCATTTCGCATAGGGCTCTAAAAGGCTAGAAACGGCACTGATCTTTTATCCCCTTCACCAACAAATTTTTCCTTTGCTATAAAAAATTGTATGTTGTTGAGCCATAAAATTACGAAAAGTAACTGAATATAGCAAATTAGTTAGTCGACAAGGATACTAAACAGGTCATATCTATAAAATGCTGCTTATATTCACTAGAAATCGTCAAATGGTAGCCAAATGACAATGGAAATTACGTTCTGTGTCTCAAGGGGTTAAGCCAAATGTTATCGTGCACGGCAGGGAGGATGTCGAGCACTGAGGCGCCCCTGCTGATGGGCGCGGCGGAGGTGATCACGGCGAGGTTCTCCGTCGTGGACTACGTCATCTTCTGCGTCATGCTGGTGGTGTCGCTCGGCATCGGCGTGTATAGCGCCGTCAAGAGCCGAGGCCGAGAGTCCACCCACGACTACCTTCTGGGCGGCCGAGACATGCCGCCTCTACCTGTGGCAATCTCGCTGCTAGGTGGAATATTCTCCGCCATATCTATACTGGGTGAGTAAGCTGGAGCCATCATTGCATCGTGTCCTACGTTGTGCCGATGTAGTACGCTGTAGTACGATGTAGTGCCGCTGTAGTACGATGTATATAGGTAGCTAGTATTAAGGCTACGGTCGGCAAGTAGAACCCCCCTCCCCTATTGACTACTAAATGGCTATGATGAGTGATTTTGGGGGGTTTGCGTGTTATAACTATGTGAGTTTAACAGATTTCCGTGGGAGAGAAAAAAAAAGGTAAAAATTGACGGGTCTGGCCGTTGCAAAATGTTACATTTTTAGCGGGGCTAAACGGAGTAAGTAACAGGAACTACCACGTGTAGGTCTCCCGGCCTTTTGTAGCTTCCTTATTTTCTTATGTTCTTATGTTCTTATGTGCCGTAACCTACATCAACACACAGAATAACCGAACACTAAAAAAGAAAAAGGAAAATTATCAAGGGAAAATAAAGGCTGATGTGTGTGTTATTAAGTGTGGTAAGTGATATTCATTAATTTTTCAACTAGATTAGCCTTTTTATTTACTTTTAACCCGGGAGCTGCGGGGAGACTCTTAAGAGTTCCCCCGGCGGACTGCGGGAAGACTCTTAAGAGCAGAGCTTTTGAACGCGTACCAAAACCGCGCGTTTATAGGCAGGCGGCTAAAAATTGGTGTGGGTATAGTACTACATGTCAACTCTCGACACCACCACCGACTACATGTTTCTGTGGTACTTCACATGTGTCTAAAAGGCAATGTCTGCTTGCATAAAAATGCAATTCTGAAGTACATTTATACGTACGACATACGCATGTCTCACTTTCTCTCTCTCTCCATTCCTGACTCATGTTATTGTAGACCTCTTGGTGGCAACGAACACCAGACACCTCCTAGACATAAGGTTCAAAATCCCAAGACATCCATACGCCTGGGGCGCCTCCACAATTATCACACAGCTGCATATGTTTACTGCCTTCACTCTCTCCACGACTCACTCCTTGCCTCCCTCTAACGCGGTAACCCACCGCCTCCTCTCTCTCGTTCTATCCCCTGGGCGCGTGAAAATTCGGCAGGGAAATCTCGCCGCTCGATGACAATCTAGCCGCGCGGTGCCATTCGCTCCACATTTTTCAACTACGGACCGTCCCCCCCCCCACCAGACATTTTTTTGGGGGTCAAATATATATGGGCCGATGCACGCAAACATTCCCTACACGCTGATGTACTTTTTATCGAAATTGGCAATGAGTCCCAAAATCATCATACATGCGCACAGTATGACCCCGTAGAAAACACCCTGTGCGCACGTCTTAGGTTAAGGCACCGTTTCCCTTTTCTGAGCTCAGCATCATTAACCTGGAGTATAAACAGCTCAGCGCTCAGACTTAAATTGCTCATCATCCTGCGTATTTATTGTTTTGTTACAGCAACGAAAAGTAAACGAAAAGAACTGTTTGAGGATTTGTCTCGAGGATTGTCTGTTCTCTAAAAATAATGGAGGAGTGACAATAATGGAGGAACAATATAATGGTAACAACAAATGGTAACAATAATGGAGGAGTAAATAATGGTAACAATAATGGAGGAGTGAGCGGCGGCCGGCATCACGCTAACCATATATACTATTGTGAATATTTCTATGTCACTGACTGGAAATGATTTGCTGAGTTATCTTTTCTATCTGTAAGGAATATGTGACTTCATATCGATGCCGAAAAGTCATTTGGAAAGATACAGCAAAATCACGATGAGCGAGACTTCTTAAACTTGTCAGACGCTTCTCAAACTTATAGGTGTTATTGCGTAGCGTCCCGGCAGCATAGTCCCGTTTTCTGGAACAGTATGTGGCGTTTACTCTTGAACACGTCAGGTTAGGTTACGTTAGGTTACGGTCAGGAAAGGTAAGCTCCTTGGAACTATAATTGAACCTTTGTGTGGGAATCACAATGAGGGTATTTTCGAGAAAATCCTATGGTTAGTTTCGGAGCTACAGCCAAGCGTCTTCACTGCAGGGGACACCACAGACGTACTCACATAGAGTTGGGGAATATTCGCCGGGGCAGGTGTTTGAGGTGATTGCAGGGAGATAGGTGGCGAGGCCGTGCAGTGTTATAGACGGGCCACAGGTGTATCGTGCGTGGCTTCAGGTGCACTGACTCTAATTACCATCTCGAGTATTACCTTTTTTGTTTCTCATATAATTTACTTCTCGATGACATCTTTAATCCATTATTTTTAGATTCAAGCTGGAAAAGCGTGGATAAAAAACAAAAAAGAATTGGGAAAAACTGGTTCAAAAATAGGGTGGTAAATGATTGGAATGAACTCAGTAGACAGGTAGTTAGTGCGGAGTCATTAGGGAGCTTTAAAAGGAGGCTGGATAATTTCATGGATGGGGATGAAAGGTGGATGTAGGTAGTGATAGGTAACAGGAACTACCACGTGTAGGTCTCCCAGCCTCTTGTAGCTTCCTTATTTTATAATGTTCTTATGGCACAGTGGCTCAGTATATTGGGTTCGTGTGCCGCGTCCCTGTGTTCGAATCGCGGCCACGGCTGCTTGAAATCATCGTGACGTGGTGGCAATGTGTCAAATCAATAACCTCGCTGTGGATGCTTACGTGCCAATAGTCAACAGAGGCTCCAAGTATCTTTATCTTAGCATTAATTATGTGGGTTTATTTTCGTTAGAGTTCTTAACCCCTTGAGACCCAGAACGTAATTTTCATTGTAGTAATATAACCACCATTGACGATTTTAATGAACATAAGCAATATCATATGGAAATGACCTGTTTAATATCCTTATACTTTAGCTAATTTGGTTTATTTAGTTACTTTTTCGTAGTTTTATAGCTAATAACAGAAGATTTCTTATAGCAAAGGAAAGATCTGGGCGTGAAGGGGTTAAAACGACCAATCTTCAGTTTCTCAATCATTTGGCATAATTGTTACCATCTATGTGATCGTCAGCCCGTGGTTCACTAAAAGCCAGTGATATCTGTTGCTTGTTTGTTCTTATTCGATTCGGAGTTTTATTATTTAGGGCTGAGAGATGATGCGGCGCCTTAATTCTGATCAGCATCGAGGCCGCGGCCGGAATATGTGACGACGACTAGCGGGATAAGACGCATTACCTAGTGACGGTTCTACGGGGGGGCCAGGGGGGGCCATGGCCCCCCCAGATTTATGGCTTGCCCCCTGCTTGGCCCCCCCACTTTCATTCAAGCCACGATCGTGGCCCCGTGGCAAGCTGGTCGCAGAGACCGCCGCCGAGCACAACGCAATACCGCTACCGCAATAACATAAGTTGGTACTACTGCTTACAATAATAAAAATAACAATAATAATTATTGTTATTATCATTATTATTATCATTACTATTATTATTATTATTATTATTATTATTATTAATGACTTTCACTACATAGTTGATACATCTGTTTTCTCATATTTTGAGAGGTTCTTTTCATGCTCATCTGTTTATTTACATTTGGATTGGATTACAATTGGGATTGGATTACAAGTCTTCCCTTGTAGGCTTAGGATTTGATGGAGCATCAGTCATGAGTGGAGGAATCAGTGGTGTTCAGAAACGCATTCGTGAGAAAGCTCCTTTAGCCTATTATGTACTACACTACTACGGACACATGCTCAATTTGGTTGTGATCAATGCTGCAAAGTATGTGCCTCAAGCACCTGAATTCTTTAGTCTGCTTGAAGAACTCTATATATTCGCGAGTAACTCTGTAGTTCACGAAAAGTTCCTTTCAATACAGCATGAAATGTTTCCCGAAGAACAAGCACGAGAACTGCAACATCTCAGTGACACACGGTGGTGCCATGGTGTCGCGCCACCTCATGTGAAAACGTTTTGCTGCGGCTGGAATGCATAATAAGGCTCCTGAAGGAGACTTCTGTAGATGACACTGGATCTCGAGCTGTAGCCGCTCGAGGTATACTTGCGCAGATAGACGCAGAGTTTGTTTACTTACTGCATTTTTTCTCGGAAATTCTTGGAAAATGCATTAAGTATCACAGCAGCTACAGGACAAACAAGCAGACCTAGGAAAAACAGTCAAGCTCATTTCATCACTCAGCGAAAATTTTGCTGATATGCGAAACTTCAACTTGATCGAGCAGTACTCTGAATAGGTTAGGGAGCTCTGTAAGAAATGCTGCATTTCACCATTAATGAATAGAAGTCGGAGAAGAAAGCCTCGACAACTTGATGAATTCATCGTGCTGTAAACAACCGGTCAAAGATGTGAACACGTGACTAAAGTCACGTGCAGTACAGCAGCATCTTGCATGAAGTATCAGACTGTTTGGTTAGCGAATTAGACCGTCGTTTTTCCAAACGCTCATCTGCGATTTTCTGTGGTATTTCAGCTCTCTGTCCTGGAGGACAGACATTCTTGTCTGAAGAAAATCTGAAGGCATTTGCAGTTGCATACTCAGTCAATCAAAGTGATTTAAAACATGAGATACCTCTAGTAACAAAATTACTCATGAAAAAACCTGAAAAATCTACATCAATCGCACAATTCCTGTCATTCCTATGTCCTTACAAGGCTGCATTTGACTTTGTATACAGGTTATTGTTGATAGCCGTAACTCTTCCTGTTACCAGCACTTCATGTGAGAGAAGCTTTTCAAAAATGAAATTAGTGAAAACATTTCTCGGAAGTTCTATGACAAGTAACATACTGAGTAACATTGCACTATTGTCGATTGAAAGTGCACTCGCTGAGGGAATTGATTTAGATTGCTTTGTTGGTGAATTTGACAGTCGGCATGATAATCGTAAGATTAAGATGCACTAAATATATTGCTGCCGAATGAACAACGTATCATCACCATTGTGTCTAATGTAGCATTTGCATGCCCCTGTCTGAACATCAAAGCTATTCGTCTACAGTATATGCAACGTATGAGGCTATAGGTAGACTAAGGTACTTACAGTACATAATACATTTCTGTTGATGTGCATTGTAAAAAAACTGCCATATTTTTTGCATCTTAATTGTTTAGTATGTTTGGTATTATGCTTACTTTTGGTCTTTTCTTTTCAATAAAACGTACCCGAGATCATGAATTGTCACATTTCCAGCTTGGATTATTATACTCACCAGCAGAGAAAATGGACCTGAGACTCAAAGATGAACTTTCGTTCAATTCTTCCTCAATGTTCTTTTGAAAATGGTTTTTTTATGACTGAATATCACTTAGATAGTATAACATATCCCTCCATAGACCTCAGGAAATCCCTGGAAGAAGTGCTCAACTTAAAAAAAATGATGTGGTGCCCACAGCACCTACCCCCCCCCCACCCCACCCCCAGTTACAGACCCTCCAAACTTTTGTTTTGCCCCCCCACCTTTACCTTGGCCCCATGCTGGCCCCCAGAGTTTTTTAGTGCTAGAACCGCCACTGGCATTACCTATACACTACATGACGTAACTAACACTTGTTATGCGTGTACAGGGAGCATTGCCGCGCCTGTAATGGTTAAGAAACTCCGCATGAATATTAACGGGGACATAAAGGAAAGCCAGCGTTCAGAGTTGTGTGGAGGACTGACTAACATCTATTACATAAGAACATAAGAAAATAAGGAAGCTACAAGAGGCCGTGAGACCTACACGTGGTAGTTCCTGTTACTTAACACTACCTACATCTACCTTTCATCCCCATCCATGAAATTGTCTAGTCTCCTTTTAAAGCTCCCTAATGACTCCGCACTAACTACCTGACGACTGAGTCCATTCAAATCATTTACCACCCTATTTGTGAACCAGTTTCTTCCTATTTCCTTTTTAGATATGTTGGCACTTGACACACTTGTTTTAGATATGCTTCACAAAAGACCTTCCCGTCCACACACTCCCAAATATCCAACATCGGTTAAGTCGTGCGATAACCTCTCGTTCAGGTGACATTGATCATTCGTGCAGGAAACTCGCGCTGCTGGAATTAACAAAGTAATCGTCTGGTCCGTGGACATCTTTCCCTCATTAGTCAAGGCGTATTGGAGGCCGTGTGTCCCCCTGTCCCATGCTTCATCGGTGTGCAGGCCGCGGGAGCCACCATGAAGCGAGGGGACGCAAACCATGCATCCTTTGTAGATTTATCGATCAATTAGTGAGATGATTTCGTGATTATACAGGAACTACTTCGTGTAGGTCTCACAGCCTCTTGTAGCTTCCTTATTTTATTATGTTCTTATGATTGTATACATACATAGAATAAATAAGTATTTTTCTTGTAATACATGTGTGTGTGTGTGTGTGTGTGTTGTGTGTGTGTGTGTGTGTGTGTGTGTGTGTGTGTGTGTGTGTGTCTCCCTCAGGCAACCCCACGGAAGTGTTTTACTTCGGCGCCCAGATCATGATGACGATGTTGGGCGTGATCCCCGCCAGCCTGTTAGTGCGTCACGGCCTGCTGCCCATCTTCTACAACCTGGGCATCCTGTCCCTCAATGAGGCGAGTCACGCAACACACACTCGCGCCCGCCGCCACGCAAACAGTGGTGCCATGGATGGCGACCTTGTGATAAAAACATTCAATGCATTGTCTTCCATTTGACAAACTGACAAATTCGTAAACACACGCATATATATTTTCAAGGAAAGACTTCATAACTCACTTTCCATTACATCTATGACGCCCAGTGCCATAACATCTAATATACTATAGGAGTAGCCGTGTGTCTGTCTGTCTGTCTGTCTGTCTGTTTTGGGTAGCCGAAACTGTAAATTCAATTTTGATAAGAGTAGGCTCAAAAAATCACAAATAAATCGTAGGAGGTAAGCGGCTTGGTCCCATGTCGATTGAATAATTTTAAAGGGGGGTTTTGGGCTAAAAGCACTTTAGGAGTATTAGATTACATGAAAAACTTTGCGGTAACGTCTTGCCGCATTCCACAAACTCAGTAGACTCATGGACGTTTATGTGCGTGTGTGAGTGTATGTGTATGATTCCAATCGTGTTGGAATCACACGGAACACAAAGGGTTGGAATCACACGGAACGCGGTCTACTCCGAGGAACTTTGACCAGTGACCAACGACAGCAACAACACGATTGGAGTTTGCAATCACATGTTGTCTAATATATACTACTACTACAAACATCAATACATGGGTCCGAAGGGCCCACAAGCACTTGTCTAATATACTATAGAAGTAGCCGTGTGTGTGTGTGTCTGTCTGTCTGTTTTGGGTAGCCGAAACTGTAAGTTCAATTTTGATGCGAGTAGGCTCAAAAAATCGCAAATAAATCGTAGGTGGTAAGCGGCTTGATTCCATGTCGATAGAATAATTTTGAAGGAGAGTTTTGGGCTAAAAACACTTTAGGAGTATTAGATTACAGGAAAAACTCTGCGGTAACGTCTTGCCGCATTCCACAAACTCAGTAGGCTCATGGAAGTTTGTGTGCGTGTGTGAGTGTGTGTGTGTGTGTTGGAATCACACGGAACGCAAAGGGTTGGAATCACACGGAATACAAAGGGTTTGAATCACATTGAACACAAAGGGTTTGAATCACACTGAACACAAAGGGTTGGAATCACACTGAACACAAAGGGTTGGAATCACACTGAACACAAAGGGTTGGAATCACACTGAACACAAAGGGTTTGAATCACACTGAACACAAAGGGTTGGAATCACACTGAAACACAAGGGTTGGAATCACACTGAACACAAAGGGTTTGAATCACACTGAACACAAAGGGTTGGAATCACACTGAACACAAAGGGTTGGAATCACACTGAACACAAAGGGTTGGAATCACACTGAACACAAAGGGTTGGAATCACACTGAACACAAAGGGTTGGAATCACACTGAACACAAAGGGTTGGAATCACACTGAACACAAAGGGTTGGAATCACACGGAACGTGGTCTACCCCGAGGCACTTTGACCAGTGACCAACGACAGCAACAACACGATTGGAGTTTGCAATCACATGTTGTCTAATATATACTACTACTACAAACATCAATGCATGGGTCCGAAGGGCCCACAAGCACTTGTCGCAATACTAAATCATTACTACTCATGATAGTCTTGTTATTCCTGATATCTTCCAGTAATCATTGTCATCATAAAGCTAGCCTGACAGTGTGCCTCGTGTCGCCAGTACGTGGAGATGCGCTTCAAGTCGGTGGCGCTACGCAAGCTGTCCACCATGTCGCATCTGCTCACCTTGTTTTTCTACATGGGCCTCTGCCTGTACGCGCCCTCCCTCGCCCTCTCCACCGTGACGGGCCTCTCGCTGTGGGGCTCCATGATCAGCATGGGCACCGTGTGTACCGTCTACATCACCATCGTAAGCACCGCGACACTCCCTATGCCTCCTCGTGCAAGGGCAGCTTTTGAAGGGCTGAGTATCTCCTCACTCTCATCTCTATTCTGTCCCTCTTTCTAATGCAAGAGTCTCATCTCTATTCTGTCCCTCTTTCTAATGCAAGAGTCTCATCTCTATTCTGTCCCTCTTTCTAATGCAAGAGTCTCATCTCTATTCTGTCCCTCTTTCTAATGCAAGAGTCTCATCTCTATTCTGTCCCTCTTTCTAATGCAAGAGTCTCATCTCTATTCTGTCCCTCTTTCTAATGCAAGAGTGTGTGGGTTGTCACTAGAAGGTTCCCGTGGTGTAACGGGAAGCACAGCCGCCCGGCATGCGGAAGGTCCCGGGTTTGATCCCCGAGCGGTGCAACCTTTATTGGTGAGACCCTCTACTCTAACATGGCGCAGTGAGTAGGATCGTGGATGCACATTCCCCCGGTCAGGCCTGCGGGAGGCAGCCTTAGGGGGGAGATGTGTGGGTTGTCACTAGAAGGTTCCCGTGGTGTAACGGGAAGCACAGCCGCCCGGCATGCGGAAGGTCCCAGGTTCGATCCCCGAGCTGTGCAACCTTTATTGGTGAGACCCCCTACTCTAACAAAGAGTCTCATCTCTATTCTGTCCCTCTTTCTAATGCAAGAGTCTCATCTCTATTATGTCCCTCTTTCTAATGCAAGAGTTAACCAGTACCTTCACTCCTTCATTCCTTACACTGGTAAACTAAACGCCTCTAAGGGAATTGTGGCTCCTCAATGCAATGGCTAAGTATCTCTCCTCACTCTCATCTCTATTCTGTCCCTCTCTCTAATGCAAGAGTTAACCAGTACCAGTAATCCGTCATCCCTTTCACTGGTAAACTAAACATCTCTAAGGGAATTGGATAAGGAATAAGGCAAGTTGAATAATGAGAACAATATTTGTATAGACTAATAAAGGTGTACTTACATGAGCAGGAGTCGAGGGCGGGCGGGCGGGGTAATGCGACAGAGGTGTGTGTGATGGCTGAGGGGTGGTGTTGTGGTGTTGCAGGGCGGCGTGAAGGCGGTGGTGTACACGGACGTGGTGCAGACCATCCTCATGTTCGTGGGCGTGCTGGTGGTGGTGGTGGTGTGCTGCGTGGAGGTGGGCGTGGCCAACATATGGGCGGCGGCGGGGCAGGGCGGCAGACTCGAGGTGCTCAAGTGAGTGACTCTGTGGTGAAACATATCATACTTATAGACAATCCATTCCTCTACAAATGGCATTAACCCCTTGAGACCCATAACGTAATTTCCATTGTAATCTGGGTATCATTAGACGATTTTTAGTGAATATAAGCAATGTTTTATAGCTATGACCTGTTTAGTACCCTTGTCCACTAGTTAATTGGGTATATTCAGTCACTTTTCGTAATTTTATGGCTAACAACATACCATTTTTATAGCAAAGGAAAAATCTGGGCGTGAAGGGGTTAAATCATATATAATTTAACATAATATAGGATAGACGCTTTATAAACCACATGATATATTAACATAGCATTAGAACCTATATATAACCCAGGATCCAATCTCTATAGTATCCAAACCACTTTATATGGAGGTGGGCAGATGGGACACTTTGGCCATTAGAGGCAGACAGACAGAGGGCCGCCGTGGCTTACTTAGACACTTATATTCAATAGAGGACATTAGAGTTGTGTCTCAGTTCAATCATGACTATGATACATTGTAACAATAAGAGTATATTTAGGAATTTAGAAAAATTATGATTAATTACTATAAACACTTCCTCTCTCTTCATGAAATCTGATCCAGTTCAAAATACAAATAACTTACATTTAAGATTTATACACAAGCATCTCTCGTAATCAGGGTAGAACAAGAAGTAATGGAGTCAAGCTGCAAAGCGTTGATTTAAAAAAAGAAATAGGTAAAAACTTGTTCACAAATAGGGTGGTAAATGATTGGAATGGACTCAGTCGTAAGGTGGTTAGTGCGGAGTCATTAGGGAGCTTTAACCCCTTCATGCCCAGATCTTTCCTTTACTATAAAAAATTGTGTGTTTTCGAGCCATATAATTACGAAAAGTAACTGAATATACCAAATTTGTTAGTCGGCAAGTATACTAAACAGGTCATATCTATAAAATATTGCTTATATTCACTAAAAATCGTCTAATGGTAGCCAAATTACAATGGAAATTACGTTCTGGGCCTCAAGGGGTTAAGATTTATACACAATTACGTACGTCTTGTCTTCCCCAGCCTGGACACGAGCCCGTTCACGCGACACACCTTCTGGTCGACCACCGTGCTGGGCTTCTACTTGACAGTGAATATCCTGGGCCTCAACCAAGGATGCTATCAACGGCTGGCCTCCGTCAGCACTCTGCAGATGTCTCAGAGGTGGGGTATTTATCTGCCTACCTACCTACCTAAGCATGTAGTGGTTCTCTCTCTCTCTCTCTAATCTTGAATGAAAATTTCCAATACCACTACTACTATTACTACTCTTACTTCTACTGCTACGACTGACATACGTCCTGTTACTGCAGTTATTACTACTACTACTACTACTACTACTACAATACTACTACTATATTACTACTATTACTACTACTATACTACTACTATTATTACTACTATACTATTACTACTGTAGTGCCGGAAAATTCCAAGAGTAATGATGAAATTTCCATCACACGATTTCCGAGTTATATGTCTATGAAAGGAAAGAGAAGGTTTCAATAACCATAGGTTTAGTCTAGACTAAGTGTTGCCTAAATCCAGTATATAGGGGAACAGGTTATTTATTAGAATAAGGCCATTCAAATTATTTCATTTCTCGTATTAATTATCTTTCATTCGTATGCTTCTCTCTCCCTCTCTTGCATTCCTATCTCCCCCCCTCCATCCTCCTTCTCCCCCCCCCAAACGCCAGAGCCACGAGATATAACATGCGAGACATTAATTTCGCGAGTGCCAATAACTTGTAGAGTCAAAACTTCTTATTCCCCCTTACCCTCCTGGCAGATCGAATAACACTCTTAAATTCTGAGTATCCTTAAAAAAAGACAAAATCGAGTTGTGTTTCGCATATTAATGCATAGATTAGTAGAGTCATTCGCTTGAATTAAGAGTCGGCCAAGATTCTCTCACGCTTGCAAATACCCTGCCACTGTGAAAACCGCGTTCGTATGGCCGTTCTGCATTAAGTAATACCCTCCCCGTTGATTATATTTATGAATAAAATGTTCTTTCATCAAATTAAGAGAATTGTGTTATAGTTACTCACTTCGTAGGTATATCTGCTTTCCCAGCTAATAAGAAACATTCGACACTTCGTGTCCTCGTTGATGAAGACCCTGGTGAGCATTTGAACACTCGTTAATTCCCGCGGTTTAGCTGTCCTCAGTCCTCTATGAAGGGCCATGCAGCGGCATTCGTTTCTTCACCGTCTCCCAGGTAAGGTGTTATCGTTTTCGTCTCTAATACCTTTTTTTTGTGATATGATATCTTAACCAGTGTTAGTCTCCTCCCCCCCCCCCCCCCCGTTTAACAAAGGGCAATTCGTTTCTTCACCGTCTCCCAGGTACGCGGATAGTTTTTATCAAGCGGAACAGGGTGTTTTCCACATGGTCCGACTCGCAAACATTTTTTCATTATTTCCTCAAAATTTTCCCTTCCCTATGTTCTCCATGAAATATCTTGGGTGTTTTACCCTTGTATGAAATGTAGATTTGGGCCCTAGGAATATACCCCCGTAGGCGGGTTATGCTCTTTAGAAGTTTTCCCTTCAAAAATTAAAACCCCAAAAATTTATTTAAATTTTTTAAACCCAGGAATAATTTCTTGTTAAATAAACCAAAGGGTTTTAAAGTAGGTTTTTTTTTTCTTGAAAAACCCCATGTGACCATTCCTTTGGGGGAAATACTTCCCCACCCCCGAAGAGTTTCAGACTTACTCGGTATACAAATAGTACCCCCCCACGACTACCGTAACCCTTTTAATATTGATCGTTTTTAAAGGGTAGCCCCTAGGAATCCCGCTTGGACGGGTTGCAGAAATTCCCCTCAAAATTAAGTTCTTTTTCCAAATTTTAAAGTTGTAAGGGGAAAAGGGAATTTTTATCCTTTCAGTGGAGATTAAAAATTAAATAATCCAAATTCATATAACCATTTTCAAATCAGAGAAAAAAAGCAAGAAAATTTGGGGGAAAAAACCCTGGCATCACCTACTACACAAATTTTCCAGGTACTACCCCTACTACTCCCACTACTCCCTACTACTACTTCCGGGTCAAACTACTACCTCTACAACTACCAAGAAAAGGGCCCCCCCAAAAAAAAAAAAAAATTGTGGGGTTTCCGCCCGCCCAGCAATACACCCCTTCATTTACTTTAAATTCTGGGTTTTCATGAAAATTTTGAAAAGTTTTTTTTGAATCCCCACACAACAAATAAAACAGACTTTCTTTACCTTTGTGTTGCGGGCGGGTCGTTTTTCTCTATTCGGGATGTTGGGGCATGGGGGTTTTTTGTTTTATTCGTCTGGCGTGGGGGCGTCGCGATGTACAGTGACTGCGATCCGCTCCCCTGGGGAGCATCAGAAGCCGACCAGACCCTTTCCCCCCCTTGGTCAGGACAAGCTGGGCCACCTCACGGGGCTACCGGGACTGTTTCGGGGGCGGCATTCTATGGCGGGGTGCTAAGGTACTGTACGCCAGGCAGGGCGGGGGGCGGGGCGGGGCGGGGAAACCCCCAAAAGGGGGCAGGGCAGGGGCAGGGGGGGCAGGGCAGGGCGGGGTTTCCCCGCAGTCTATATCAAGGGTGCTCGGGTACTATATTAGGGAGTTTTAAAAAGGGGAGCTGGAAAAGGGTTCAGGGAGGGGGGATGAAAGGTGGATGTAGCTAGTGTTGGGTGACAGGAACTCCCCACGTTTGGGCCTCGGGGCCCTCTTGTAGTTTCCCTTATTTTCTTATTTTTCTTATTTTCATACGCCAGGGCGGGGCAAAAGCAGGGGCGGGCAGGGCGGGGGCGGGGCAGGGCAGGACAGGCAAGGCAGGGCGGGGCGGGCAGGGTCCCCCTCGCAGTCTACGGGGGGTGCTCAGGTACTGAAAGCCAGGGCAGGGAAAAGCGGGACGGACGGGGCAGGGCAGGGCAGGGCAGGAAACCCTCGCAGTCTAGGGCCGGGGGGGTGCTAAAGTACTGTACGCCAGGGCGGGCAAACCCGGGCGGGGCCCAGGGCGGGGGAAAGAAGGGCGGGCCAGGGCGGGGGGGGGGGTTTACCCTCGCATTCTATAAAGGGGGTGCTCGGGTTAAACTGTACGCCAGGCAGGGCAGGGCGGGGCGGGCAGAGCAGGGCAGGTGGGCGGGTAGGGTGGGCAGGGTAGGGTAGGCAGGGCGGGGCAGGGCAGGCCGGGGGCGGGGTACGTAGGGCAGGGCAGGCAGGGCGGGCATGGCAGGGCAGGGAAAGGGGGTACCCTCGCGCCCTAGGGGCGGGGGGGTCAGGTACTGTACGCCAGGGCAGGGAAAAGGGCAAGGGCAGGGCAGGCCGGGGAAAGGCAAGCAGGGCGGGGCAGGGCAGGGCAGGGTACCCTCGCATTCTATGGCGGGGTGCCCCGGGACTGTACGCCAGGGCAGGGCGGGGCGGGGCCCAGGAAAGGGCGGGCGGGGCAGGGCAGGGGCAGAGAAGGGCGGGCAAGGCAGGCCAGGCCGGGCCCGGGCCCCGGGCAGGGCAGGGCAGGGCAGGGCGGGCCCAGGCCAGGCCGGGGCCGGGGCGGGGCCAGGCCAGGCCGGGCCAGGGCGGGGCAGGGCCCGGGCAGGGCAGGGCAGGGTAGGGCAGGGCGGGGCGGGGGGTAGGGAAAGGGCAGGGCGGGGCCCGGGTACCCTCGCAGTCTATGGGGGGGTGCTCAGGTACTGTACGGCGGGCAGGGCAGGGCGGGGCCCAGATAGGCCAGGGCAGGCCAGGCAGGAAAGGGCCAGGGCAGGGGCAGGGCCAGGGCGGGGTAGGGCAGGCCAGGGCCGGGTACCCTCGCAGTCTATGGCGGGGTGCTAAAGAAACTGTACCCCCGGGCAGGGTCCCTCGCATCTATGGCGGGGTGCTCAGGTACTGAAAACGCCAGGGCAGGGCAGGGCGGGGCGGGGCCGGGCCCCGGGGCCGGGGCGGGGCAGGGCGGGCCAAGGGCAGGGCCCGGGCGGGGCCGGGCGGGCCCCGGGCAGGGCAGGGCAGGGTAGGGGGGGAGGGGGGGGTTTAGGGCGGGGCAGGCCAGGGCAGGCGGGGGCCAGGGTACCCTCGTGCCCTAGGGGCGGGGTGCTCGGGTACTGTACGGGGGGGCAGGGCGGGGCGGGGCAGGGAAAGGCCCGGGTCCCCCTCGCATCTTGGCGGGGGGCTCAGGTACTGTCCCGCCAGGGCAGGGCAGGGAGGCCAGGCCGGGCCAGGCCAGGGCAGGGCAGGGTAGGGGGGGGGAGGGGGGGCAGGGCGGGCAAGGGCGGGGCAGGGCAGGGAAAGGGTACCCTCGCGGTCTATGGGGGGTGCTCAGGTACTGTACGCCAGGGCGGGGCAGGGTGCTCAATACTGAAACGCCGGGGTGGGGGCGGGGAAAGGGTGCTAAAGTATTGTACCCCAAAGGGCAGGGCGGAAAGGGTTTGGGGCCCAGGGCAGGGCGGGCAGGGTTGGGCAGGGGGGGCAGGGCAGGGCGGGGCAGGGCCGGGCGGGCCAGGCCAGGGCGGGGGGCAGGGTACCCTCGCATTCTTGGGGGGGGTGCTCGGGTTACGGGTCCCGCCAGGGCAGGCGGGCGGGCGGGGTTTTTCAAGTATTTGTACCCAGGGGGGGGCCCGGGGCGGGGTTTGGGGAAAGGGCCGGGAGGGCAGGGCAGGGCAGGGCAGGGCGGGCCCGGGCAGGGGCGGGGGCGGGGTTTGGGCCCGGGGGGCCCCAGGGCGGGGCCCAGGGGGGGGCCCCAACCCTCGCTTTTTAGGGGCGGGGGGGCTCAGGTACCCCCGGCCTTGGTCGAAAAAGGGGGTAAAATAAATTCATTCAAAACAGAAAAACGCATCTGTCCTTACATCGCTATTCATTATCTCGATGGAACATAAAAAACTGCCCCATTGATAAATAAACTAAAAAAAAATTTTTTCCCAAACCCGGGGTTTTCCCCCTTTTGTCCCCACCGGCAAACTCCCTCGCCTGTCTGTTTTGGGAAGCCCTTTTCTGCAGCCGGGGCCCTTTTCTTCCCCAAAAGATGCCCAACCCCGCCTCGACGCCCGGGCCTCCCAAACTGTTGTGTAGGTCATCAAATTTTTGCTTGACAAAACAGAGGTTTATTTAAAAAGAGCACCCCTTAAATGATTTTGCAAGCAGTTTCCTTGTTTTCCCTTTCCTTCCCAACAATACATTTCCCTTTTGGGGCCGCTTTTTCCGGGTTTTCCCGCCTCATCTCATAAATAAAACTGTAGCCTTTTTTAATTTTGTCATCCCGGGCCCACACTCCCGCCGCCCTTAAAACCAGGTGTTGCCCCTCTTTTTTTATTTTTGGGGACGATCTAAATAGTTTTTTTTTAAGGGGTTTTAAAGGGATCCCGTAAAGGAGGGGTTTGGGAAAGGGTTCTCACGACTAGTCCCCCAGGGTAGAAAAAGAATTAACGGATTCAAACGGGAAAAAGCGAAATTTAAAAACAAAATAGGGAAACTGGTTCAAAAATAGTGTGGTAAATGTTTGGGAAAATTGGACTCAGTCGTCGGGAAAGTTAGTGCAGAGTAAATAGGGAGTTTTAAAAATGGGGTGAAAATTTTTAATGGATGGGGATAAAAAGGTTTGGATGTATAGTGTTAAGTAACGGAAAACTACCACGTGTAGGTCTCACGGCCTCTTGTAGCTCCTTTTTGTTATTTTTTTTATGTTCCCACAGGGGCGTGGGGGGCATCCCCGGGCATTTTCCCCTGGGGGGGCTGGCGGGACAACTCGGCAATTTTTTTTCACGTCACGCCCGGGGTTTTTGGGAAATCCATCGGGGGCCCCAGGCGGGGAATATTCTTCGGGCACCCTTTGCTCCGTGGACCAACAAAAAGGAAAACATGTGACTGTGAAAACCAATTGCACACACATTTTTTTTTCCCTCTGCTCAGAACGTATTTGTTCCGCAAAAAATTATATCTGTGATCGTAAATTGACAACATAAATATAGAAAATTTACCCACGCGCACCCCACCACGCACAAAACACAACACACACGTGCAAGCGCACCACACGCGAAACACGAAACTCGCAACGCAAACAACACACAAAACACACAGAGTTGGGCACTCGTTCCAATCCCCCAGGTTGGGTTCGAGGACAGCTTGGTCCCCGCTTTTCCAACATGTCTAACATACGACAAAAAATTTAAAATAAAAAAAGTTAAAAAGAAAATCGCACGTTTAAAGGGGAAAGAATACAAAGGGAAAAAGAGGGTTTTCAACTTTCCGTACCTAATTGAAAATTTTCCCCCTTTTTTTCATCTTTAAGGCTTTAAAAGTTTTAATAAATTAATGATCACGTAAAAAAAACATTTTAATCCCCTTTCTTTTCTAAAACGGTACAAACATTTTTCCCAAAAATTAAAACCGCAAACTATTTTGGGGTGGTTTAAAAAAAAAAAAAAAAATCAATTTTAAAAAAAAAATCTTTAAAAAAAATCAAATCCGGGAAAAAAAAAAAAAAAAAAAAAACTCTTATTCTTGAACAAAACCCTTGAACGAAGGGAAGGCTTGCCTCATAAAAATTTCCGTATGTTTGGGCTCAGGGGTTGCTTGTAGGTTTTCCTCAGGGCCTTCACCAAAAAACCTGTGGGTCGTGGGGGGGAAAATTCTACCGCGGCGGTGGACCCCCTGCGAGGCTCCCGTGTCTCTGAGGGCTCCCCCCAAACACCCTCCCCTTTCCCTCAACGCCAGCCTCGCCGCCCTCCTCAAAGCCCCCACCAAAACCCCCCCCCGAAACCCGCTTTCCCCCCCACCACCCCGCTCGACGACCCTGCAAACCCCCAAACCCCACCCTGCAGGCAAACCACGCAAAGGGGAGGTCCTTAAATATAAAATGTTTAATTTTTTTTAACGAAGGGAAACATTCCATTCATCTTTAAACCCCTTGAGGGTCCGAACGAAATTTCCATTGTAAAATAAAACCCCATTCAACGATTTTTTATGAAAATAAACAATATTTTATAGATATGACATTTTTAGTAAAACCTTGTCCACTACTAAATTGGTATTTATTTTCTTTTTCGTATTTCAAGGGGTGACAAAAAAAGATTTAATTATAGCTAAAGGAAAAACTGGGGGTGAAAGGGTTAAGGTCCCCTGCTTTGGGAAAGATTTCCTACGTTTTTTTTGATAAAGGTTACTATGATAAAAAACCCGCTGATATTAACAAGAACCCTAGTATTCCCCTTTTCCTGGCCTCAAAATCAGTCAGTAAACGCAAAGGGGGCGGATTTTTCACCTCGTTAATAAAAAAGAGTAAAAGTGTTCATTCTAGACGTATTTTGCTGTACTTTTTGGGGTTTTTTTGATCTCGTTGTTAATTTAAATTTTTGTTTTTCGCTGTGTTATTGTGATTTATTGGGGGCGGGGGTTTCTTTTCTACGGGTACGGCAATTTCTTTTTTCTTTTTTCTTCTTGTGACCTATTTCCCCTTTGGATCGCTTTGTAGGTCCTCTCCTCCCCCCTCCTCCTCCTCATAGTATCCTAGATTTTTTTTTTTCACTACCGACATTGATCTGATTGATTACTGCGATATAAGGTTAAAAATTTGGAAAACAGGATCACAGGTTTTAAACCCGTTTGGGGGTAAATTGCAATGTAGCCCCCACAAAAAAACGGGTTTTTAGTTTCCCAAAATTTTAAAAAAGCGATTTCACGAAGATCAGCAGGGTACAAAGCGAAGTTGATTTTTATTGACCACTAAATGGTAATAACGGGCCCAAAAAATGTGTATGTATTCACAAATAAAACCCCAAACGGTGGTGGAAAAACAGGTTTTCCCATGGTAAAAAACGTTTGAATAACATAAACAGACCCGTTTGGGTGACTAATATATCCAACAAATTATTGGCAGTAAAAAGCCCAACGTATAAAATTTTTCAAACGTCAAAAGCGGACTGCGATTCTAGAGAATCCAAAAACGTAAAACGTCGTTGCAAAGGACTAAATTTAAATTTAAAAGGGGAGTATGAAAAAAAATTGCAAAAAGGAAACCCCAAAACAAAACCGTAAAGGTTCTTTCAAAACGTTCGAAGTAAAAAAACTTCAGAAAAAGTATTTGGGCCCCTGAAAAAAAGAAAAACATCTTGGGAAAAAAATAATAAGAGTATGGCGTTCGTACTCAATGATTACTTTTTTGCGGTTTTTATTAAAGACGAACTCCATTACCAGAACTAGTAAACCTGTATGCGGGACTCAAAAATGGGGGATTTTGGGAAAAGGAGAGATAAAAGTAGACAAAAATTTAAAATATTTGCGAAACTTGACCCAGCAAAAAAACCGTGGGGGTGGACAAAACTCGCCGCGGGCTACTTCGCGAATTCACAGTCAAATTTTGCTCCCATTACGATTAAATTTTCAAAAATCGCTAATGGACAAAAAAGTTTCCCCTATGTGGGGAAATTTGCTAATGTTTCACCGATATTCAAAAAAGGAGGAAAATCGCAAATATTATCCCCAATTAGTCTAACGTCTGTGATTGTTAAACTATTTGAGAAAAAATTTGGGGGATAAAGAGTGTCTTTTCTCGATGAAAAAACTCAATACTAAAATCCCCGCATGGGTTTCGAAATAAGAATCCTGCTTAACAAACCCCCTTCTCGATTTTTTTTAAAGTCATTTACTCAAAATGGGACGCCCAAAATTCCCTCGTATAATAACCCTTTAAATTTTTAGAAAGCCCTTTGATACAGTTCTCCAAACGGGCTTTTTGACCAAACTAAGGGCCATGGCTTAGGAAAAGCAAAATTTTGTTCATGGTTGCCGGGTTGGGGTTTCAAAAACGTAAAAACGGGTGTAATAATGGCGAGGCATTGATTGGTTAGATTTACTAGGGGTGCCTCAGGGGTCGGGCTTGGGCCTAATCTTTTTCTGATAGATTTTAAAAATGATCTGGGCTGCGGGTTTTTATCTAAAAATCCCAAATTTGCAGATGAAACCCAAAATTTGGGGGTAAAACTATACTAGAGAAAACTGCCCAACTCTTTCAACGTGACTCGACAAATAAACCCGATTTGGGTGATAAATGACTATTAAAAATTTAATTCCGATAAAAGTAAATTTAAAGCCCCTAAAAGGGCCCCCAAAGATAACCTCAAAAATAACCCATCAAATGCAATAAATCGTACTGAGGTACACAGGAAAAAAAGGGTTTTTGGTGTCACATCAGTAACGGGGGCTTTAAAAACCCGTCCCAAATTTCTAGCTCCAGTAAAAAAGGGGAAAATGAGTTGGGCTTCATTAAACGCAACTTTTAACATAAAACTCCGAAGTAATTACAAAAATTTTTCACTTCCCTTGGGTTTGGCCGCATTAGAATATCCGTTCCAAATTTTGTCCCCCCTGTTTCGTAAAAGATCAACCAAATTTTTAATCAGTGCAAAGAAACCCCCCCAAAAAAATTCCATCTCTGCGAATTCATCCTTATTTAAAAGGGGACTGCGGAAAATTAATATGTTTTTCCTTTAAAAGGGTCGTAGAACCCCTGGGGATTTTTAATTTGAAACCCTTTTAAAATCCTAAAAAGGGTTTGATGTCATTAATCAAGAAAACCTATTCGAGCTTTCCCTCAATGACCCAAAAAGAAAAAAATGGTTTAAAAATAACGGGCCAAAGTTGCATCCCAGATCCCCCGTAAAAATTATTTCAAATTTTTAAATCCCTTTTTTTGATGGAACAAGTTTTCCCAGCAAATTTTCCCAAAACCCGCCAAAAACTACATTTAAAAACAGCTTGGGCGCCTACTTAAGAAAAAGGGTATTGATAGCGCCCTGCGAATTTATATTATAGTCCCCCCGGATCGATTAGTTGGAAAAGGTAGTTGTAGGGTAGTTAAAATTTCATATCCTATCTTCTTCCCTACGAAAAAATTTCCCTGTTTTCCCCTCTTCTTTAGGGACATGGTATCATTTTTCCCAAATGGTTTTTTTTACATGTGGTTTTATAGTTAGTAGTATGTAGTTCCCGCAGATACCCCCGTCATGGGCCAATAGGTCTCCTGGGGTCCCCGTTTTTCCCATGTAAACCTATATAATCCCCTCCTCCTCTCCTCCCTTATAGCGGCATAGTCTTTAAAAGTTTGTTTCCCCGGTGCTTTTGGTTCCCCGAAATGTGGGGTTTTTTTTTCCCGAGTGGACCGAAGACGGCGTACGACGTGTCTTTTGCTTCTTCGGGGTAGCGGCAACGTCTGACCGTCGTCGTGACACCTCGTCTCCCTTCCTGTTTTTTCCCCTTTTAAGTCTCTTTCTCTCCCCCCTCTCTCTTCTCTCTCTCTCTCTCTCTCTCCTCCTCTCTCCCCCCACACACAAAACACACACACACCCCACAACCACACACACCCCCCACACACCACACCCCCCCCCCCCCACACAGTATCGGGCAAACCCAACCCCCTTTAAATTTACTAAAATTCTCACGGCTTTCATCCGCAAAGGGCCGATGCGCCCGGGGGGGGATAGAGGCGCGCTTGGTTTAACCAACACGCCATTTTGTACGCGCCGGGTTTTGGCGCGGGGCTGGGTTTTCTCCAAGGAGAAGGGCCGCGCCGCCGCCCCTCCCCTACACCGGAAAGGGTCCGTTGCCAGGGACCCACCAACACTGTTGGGTACAACCTTAACCGTACAAACCGAAAACCCCCAGACTAACCTACCCGGGACAACTCTTTTATTGATTTTTGGGCTATGCGTTTTTTTAATACCAGTACATTATAGTCCCCCTTGGGTTTTAGTTAAAGGGAACAAAAGGGAAATTGTTTTGGGAAAAATTCTGAAGGTTATGTAATCGTGGGAGAACAAGAAGTAAAATTCAAAATGGAAAAAAGTAAATTTAAAAAAGGAAAAGGGGGGAAAAAATGGTTCACAAAAGGGTGGGGAAAAGATTGGAAAAGGACTCCCGTCGTCAGGGAGTTAGTGCGGGTCAATAGGGAAACTTTTTAAAAGGAAAGGGTAGATAATTTCATGGATGGGGAAAGAAAGGTGGATGTACTAGTGTTTAAATAACAGGAACTAAATAACAGGACCCAAATTCGGGTTTTTTTGGGGTTGCCAGCCAACCTTGTTAGGGGGCCTTATTTCTTCCCTTTCTGCCTTTCTCACGGTGACCATCGACGTTAGGTGGCCACAAAAAGTAAGTAAGTGTGTATTATTGTCTATGCTACCACAGTAGGTCTATAGAAATCAGGGGAAAAAGGAAATGAAAAAAGGGTTTATCCCTTTTAATTTTTTTAAATTTTTTTTTTTACTCATTCATTATATACTATACATTAAAACCCAAAATATGCACATCATACACATACAATACATACACCTAATCTATAATAAAATTTAAACGAAAATGGGTGTTTGGGGGGTTTTTTGGGGCTGTGTTCCGCGATAGGTTCCCCCCCCCAGTGGCGCAAAACCCCTCATATGGCACCTTTTTTGGGAACCAAAGGTTTGACCCCGGGGAAAAATTTTAAGGCCACTTTGGGGTGACCCGATTACTTTTATTTATTTTTTATTTTTTGTAGCCCATTACGGAATTGTGAGAAAAAAAAAAATGGGTTGCGAGAATTGGGGGAAACCTTGATGAATAGTGATGGGTAAAGGGTGAGTGAATGGGGGGGGGTGATGGGTAAGGGTTTTTGGGGTGATGGGTGAGTGAAAAGGGTGGGGGGGTGGGTGAGGAATAGGTGGGGGGGGAGGGGGAATGGGTGATGAATTTGGTTTTGGGGGGTGTGGGTTTAAAGGGGTTAATACATACTTTCTACTCCATGATTTTTAGGGAAAATTAAAGGGGCTATCTGGGGAGTAATTGGCGGGGGCTATTTTGGGGGGGCCCCAAAGGGGCCCCCCAATAAACCCTCCGCAGGACTAGGGCCAAAAATCCGCCCAAGTGCGGGGTTTTGGTAGTAAAATACAAAAAATCATAATAAATGGAAAGGGGGCATCAGCCCGCCCCCCCGTAGTCGCCCGCCACAGGGGCATGTCACAGGTGGGCGGGGCTTTAGGGCACCCCCCTCCTTTGTGTTCATCGGGGGGGGGGGGGCGGGGACGCGCCACCTCCCGCAGGAAGGGGGGGTTTCAGGAAAGGGTAGAAGGGGGGTTCTGGAGAGTAAATTGGGGGAGGGGTATTGGTGGGGGCCCAAGGGCCCCAAAAACCCCTCCGCAGGAGCTAGCAAAAAGTCCCCCCCGGAGGGCGGCTTTTCGGCTAGTATAAAACATAAAAAACATAATAAATGGCGGGGATTAAACCCGCCCCTGTGCCGCAGCCCAGCCAGGTCCAGGGGGCGGGGCTTGAAAGGGCACTCCCGCTTCTTTTGTATTCATCGGGGGGGGGGGGGGGGGGGGGGGGGGGGGGGGGGGGGGGGGGGGGGGGGTGGGGGGTTGGGGGGGGGGGGGGGGGGGGGGTAAAGGGGGGGGGGGGGGGGGGGTTAGGGTTGGTACATTTACCTTGGCGCGCGTTCACGCTTCAGGCCTCAGTCTCATGAATCCCACTGTAGCCTTTGTAGGGTTGTCATGCCCGCCCACACTGCCGCCGCCCTTATACCAGGTTTTTGCCCCTCACTTTTGATCTTTGGGACGATCTGATAGAAGTTTTTAAGTGGTTAAAGGGATACAGTAAAGGAGGGTAGGAAAGAGTTCTCACGACTAGTAACCAGGGTTTTAACAAGAAGTAACGGATTCAAACTGGAAAAGCGTAATTTAAAAACGAAATAGGGAAAAACTGGTTCACAAATAGTGTGGTAAATGATTGGAATGGACTCAGTCGTCAGGTAGTTAGTGCAGAGTCAATAGGGAGCTTTAAAATGAGGCTAGACAATTTTATGGATGGGGATGAAAGGTGGATGTAGGTAGTGTTAAGTAACAGGAACTACCACGTGTAGGTCTCACGGCCTCTTGTAGCTTCCTTATTTGCTTATGTTCTTATGTTCCCACAGCGGCGATAGCGGGCATCTCCGGCATATTCCTGGGGGGGCTGGCGGGACAACTCGGCAATGTGTTTCACGTCACGTCCAGTGTGTTTGGATCCATCTTGGGACCCATGCAGGGAATATTCTTCGCCGGCATCTTTGCTCCGTGGACCAACAAAAAGGTAAACATGATGACTGTGAGACCATTGCACACACATTTGTTTTTCTCTGCTCAGAACGTATTTGTTCCGCAGAAAATTATATCTGTGATCGTAAATTGACAACATAAATATAGATAGATTAGCACGCGCACGCACGCACGCACACACACATACACACACGTGCAAGCGCACGCACACGCGCACACGCACTCGCACACGCACACACACACACACACACACAGAGTTGGGCACTCGGTTCCAGATGCCCAGGTTGGAGTTCGAGGACAGACTTGGTCCTCGGCTCTCCAGACATGTACTAACATATCGACAATAAAGTTAAATAAATAAAGTTAGAAAGAAAATCGCACGATTAAGGGAAAGAATACGAAGGGAAAAGATGGTTTCAACTTTCCGTACCTGACTTGCAAATTTTCTTTCTTCATCTTTAAGGCTTTGAAAGATTAATCAGATAATGATCACGTAAAGAAATAGACAGTTAATCATCCTGCTATCTAAAACGGATACAAACACTTTACCGGAATTAACCGCAACTATATTGGTGGATTAAAAAAAAAAAAAAAATCAATCTTAAAAAAAAATCTTTAAAAAAAATCGATCCTGGAAAAAAAAAAAAAAAAAAAAAAACTCTTATTCTTGAACACAACCTTGAACGAAGGGAAGGCTTGCCTCATAATAATGCCGTATGCTTGCTGCAGGGTATGCTTGTAGGCTTCCTCACGGCCTTCACCTACAACATGTGGGTCGTGGTGGGGAAATTCTACCGCGGCGGTGGATCCCCTGCGAGGCTCCCGCTGTCTACTGAGGGCTGCCCCGAGAACACCCTGCCCTTCCTCAACGCCAGCCTCGCCGCCCTCCTCAACGCCACCACCACCACCACCCCGGACCTGCTGCCCACCACCACCCTGCTCGACGACCTGCACCTCAACCACACCCTGCAGGACGAAGCCACGCAAGGGTAGGTCATTAAGTATAATATAGTTTAATTTTTTTTAACGAAGCAAACATTCCATTCTATCTTAACCTCTTGAGGCTCAGAACGAAATTTCCATTGTAATATAACCACCATTCAACGATTTTCATGAAGAAAAGCAATATTTTATAGATATGACATGTTTAGTATCCTTGTCCACTAACTAAATTGGTATATTAATTTACTTTTCGTAATTTCAAGGGCTGACAAAAAACGATTTAATTATAGCTAAGGAAAGATCTGGGCGTGAAAGGGTTAAGGTCTCATGCTTAGAATGATGCCTACGTTTACCTGATAATATGGTTAACTATGATAAAATACAGCTGATATTAACAAGAACCGTAGTATTCCCTTCTCCTGGCCTCAAATATCAGTCAGTAAGCAGCAAGGGGTCAGGATTTTTCACCTCGTTAATAAAAACAGAGTATAGTGTTCATTCTAGACGTGATCTGCTGTACTTGTGGTGTTCTTGATCTCGTTGTTAATTATATTTCTGTTATCGCTGTGTTATTGTGATTATTGGTGGCGCAGTTCTTGCTATCGGGTACGGCAGATGTCTTCTTCTTCTTCTTCTTGTGACCTATTCCGCTTAGGATCGCTTCGTAGGTCCTCTCCTCCTCCTCCTCCTCCTCATAGTATCCTAGATTTAGTTTTCACTACCGACATTGATCTGATTGATTACTGCGATATAGGTGAACATTTGGCAAACAGTGATCACAGGTTAATCAGATGTGGCATAAATTGCAATGTAGACATCACAGAAAATCGGTTATTAGTCCCAAATTATAATAAAGCAGATTTCACGAAGATCAGCAGGGTACAAAGCGAAGTTGATTGGATTGACCTACTAAATGGTAATAACGCCGAAAACATGTGTAATGTATTCACAAATAAACTCCAATCGGTGGTGGAAAAACATGTTCCTATGGTAAGAAAACGTTTGAATAACATAAACAGACCCAGTTGGATGACTAATGATATCCAACAAATTATTGGCAGTAAGCGCCTAACGTATAAAGTTTACAAGCGATCAAATGCGGACTGCGATTCTAGAGAATACAAAGACGTAAAACGTCGTTGCAAAGGACTAATTAAGTTTAAAAAGCGCGAGTATGAAGAAAAAATTGCAAAGGAATCCAAATCAAATCCGTAAAGGTTCTTTCAATACGTTCGAAGTAAGAAAAACTTCAGAACAAGTATTGGGCCACTGAAAGATAAGAATAACATCTTGGTAAATGATAATAAGAGTATGGCGTTCGTACTCAATGATTACTTTAATGCGGAATTATTAAAAGCGAAGGCCCATTACCAGAAACTAGTAAACATGTATGCGGGACTCGAAAGTGATAGATTGGTAATAGGAGAGATAACAGTAGACGAAATATCAAAGTATTTGCAGAAACTTGACCCAGCAAAAAAAATCGTGGGGGTGGGACGAAATCTCGCCGCGACTACTTCGCGAATGTCACGTCCAACTTTTCGCTCCCATTACAGATTATTTTCAATAATCGCTAATGGACAAAAATGTTCCCAGTATGTGGAAATTAGCTAATGTTACACCGAATTCAAGAAAGGAGTAAAAGCCTCGCAATAATTATCGCCAATTAGTCTAACGTCTGTGATTGTTAAAATTTGAGAAAATATTGCGGGGTAAAGAGTTTTCTTTTCTCGATGAAAATAACTCAAAACTAAACTCCCAGCATGGATTTCGAAATAAGAGATCCTGCTTAACAAACCTACTCGATTTTTTAATGTCATTACTCAAACTGGGACGCTAAAATTCCCTCGGATATAATATACCTTTATTTCAGAAAGCCTTCGATACAGTTCTCCATAAGGACTTTTTGACCAAGCTAAGGGCACATGGCTTAGGAGAGCAATTATGTTCATGGATTGGCGATTGGGGTTTCAAATCGTAAAACGGGTAGTAATAAATGGCGAGGCATCTGATTGGTTAGATGTTACTAGTGGGGGGGCCTCAGGGCTCGGTCTTGGGTCCTACTCTTTTTCTGATAGATATCAATGATCTGGACTGCGGACTTGTATCTAAAATATCGAAATTTGCAGATGACACAAATTAGGCGGTAAAGCATATACTAGAGAAAACTTGCGAACTCTTACAACGTGATCTCGACAAACTACCAGATTGGAGTGATAAATGACTATTAAAATTCAATTCCGATAAATGTAAAGTAATGCATATAGGCAACGATAACCTCAAATATAACTATCAAATGCAAAATAAATCGCTAACTGAGGTACAGCAGGAAAAAGGATTTAGGTGTCATCATCAGTAACGATCTTTAAAACCCGTCCGCATTGCCTAGCTGCCAGTAAAAAGGCGAATATGATTTGGGCTTCATTAAACGCAACTTTGAACATAAAACTCCGAAAGTAATGACCCCAATTATACACGTCCTTGGTTAGGCCGCCCCTTAGAATATGCCGTTTTAATTCGGTCCCCCCTGTTTCGTAAAAGATCAAGCCAAATTGGAATCAGTGCAAAGAAACCAAACCAAACAAATTCCATCTCTGCGAAATTCATCTTATGAAAAGAGACTGCGGAAACTTAATATGTTTTCCTTAAAGGATCGTAGAATCCGTGGGGACTTGATAGAAACCTTTAAGATCCTAAAAGGATTTGATGTCCCTTAATCAGAGAACCTATTCGAGCTTTCTCCTCAAGTGACAACAAGAAATAATGGTTTAAAACTAAACGGTCAACGTTGCATCACAGATCTCCGTAAAAATTATTTCAATGTTAGAGTCGTTGATCGATGGAACAAGTTACCAGCAAATGTTGTCGAAGCCAGCACAATAACTACATTTAAAAACAGACTTGACGCCTACTGTAAAGTAAATGGGTATTGATAGCGCCCTGCGAATTCATATTATAGTCCCCCGGATCGATTAGTTGTAATGGTAGTTGTAGATAGTATATTTCATATCCTATCATTCTTCACTACGAAACTTCCATGTTCCCATCTTCTTTAGGGACATGGTATCATTTTCCAACTGTTTTCTTACATGTGGTTGATAGTTAGTAGTATGTAGTTCAGCAGATACCCTCGTCATGGACCAATAGGTCTCCTGGTGTCTGTTATTCCTATGTAATCCTATATAATCCTCCTCCTCCTCTCCTCCCTTATAGCGGCATAGTCTTAATAGTTTGTTTCCCCGGTGCATTATGGTGTCACGAACTGTGGGTTTTTTTTTCAGAGTGGACGCGAAGACGGCGTACGACGTGTCTTATTGCTTCTTCGGGATCAGCGGCATCGTCATGACCGTCGTCGTGAGCACCCTCGTCTCTTCTGTACCGGTAAGTCCTCTCTTCCTCTTTTCTCTCTCTCTCTCTCTCTCTCCTCCTCTCTCCTCTCTCTCCTCTCTTTTCTTCTCTCTCTCTCACACACACACACACACACACAACACACACACACACACACACACACCACACCACACACACAGTATCGTCACCAACATTTAAATTCAACTAAAATTCTCACGGCTTTCATCCTGCAGGTCCGATGCGCCCCGGGGAGATAGAGGCGCGCTTGGTGAACCAGACGAGCGCCAGTCTGTACGCGCGGTTGTGGCGCGCGCTGGGTTGCTCCAAGGAGAAGCCGCGCCGCCGCCCCTCCCATACACACGAGGCTACCGTTGCCATGCTACCCACCAACACTGTGATACAACCTTACGCGTACAAACCGAAACCCCTAGACTAACCATACCGGTACAAGCATCTCTATTGATTGTGTCTATGCGTTTTGTAATACCAGTACATTATAGTCCCATTGTTTGATGTTAAAGGGATACAATAAAGGAGTTGTATAGGAAAAGTTCTGAAGGTTATGTAATCAGTGTAGAACAAGAAGTAACGGATTCAAACTGGAAAAACGTAATTTAAATAGGAAATGGGGGAAAAACTGGTTCACAAATAGGGTGGTAAATGATTGGAATGGACTCAGTCGTCAGGTAGTTAGTGCGGAGTCAATAGGGAGCTTTAATAGGAGGCTAGATAATTTCATGGATGGGGATGAAAGGTGGATGTACGTAGTGTTAAGTAACAGGAACTAACTAACAGGACCAAGTTCGGGTTTGGGTTAGCCAGCCAACCTTGTTAGGAGGCCTTATTTCTTCCCTTTCTGCCTTACATCACGGTGACCATCGACGTTAGGTGGCCAGCAAGAGTAAGTACGTGTGTATTATTGTCTATGCTAGCCACAGTAGGTCTATAGAGTCAGGGGATAAGGAGTGAAATAAGGGTTTATCTTTTAATTTTTTAATTTTTTTATTTACATCTATTACATATATATACATATACATATACCTACATATGCACATACATACACATACACATACATACACATACATCTATAATAATATAAGCGAAAGTGTGTGTGTGTGTGTTTTTGTCTGTGTGTCCGCGATAGGTTCCGCCCCCAGTGGCGCAATCCCATCATATGGCACCTTTTTGGAACCAGGTCGACCAGGAGAACATTTTAAGGCCACTTTGGGGATGACCCGATTACTTTTATTTATTTTTTATTTTTAGTAGCCTATTAGCGAGAATTGTGAGAAAAAAAAAGTGGGTTGCGAGAATTGAGGAAACCTTGATGAATAGTGATGGGTAATGGGTGAGTGAATGGGTGGGGTGATGGGTAATGGGTGTGGGGTGATGGGTGAGTGAATGGGTGGGGGTGATGGGTGAGGGAATAGGTGGGGGGTGATGGGTAATGGGTGAGTGAATGGGTGTGTGGTGATGGGTAAGGCGTTAATACATACATTTCTACATCCATGATTTCAGGAAAGTTAGAAGGGGCTATCTGGAGAGTAATTGGCGGAGGGCTATTGGTGGGCCGAAGGCCCAACAATAGCCCTCCGCAGGAGCTAGCCAAAAAGTCCGCCCAGAGTGCGGCTTTTCGGCTAGTATATACATAAAAATCAGTAATAAATGAGCGGGCATCAGCCCGCCGCCGTAGTCGCAGCCACAGTCATGTCACAGGTGGGCGGGGCGTGAGGTCACTCCCGCTCCTTAGTGTTCATCGGGGGGGTGGGGCGGCACGCGCCACCTCCAGCAGGAAGGGCAGGTTTCAGGAAAGCTAGAAGGGGCTATCTGGAGAGTAATTGGCGGAGGGCTATTGGTGGGCCGAAGGCCCAACAACAGCCCTCCGCAGGAGCTAGCCAAAAAGTCCGCCCGGAGGGCGGCTTTTCGGCTAGTATATACATAAAAATCAGTAATAAATGAGCGGGCATTAGCCCGCCGCTGTAGCCGCAGCCACAGCCAGGTCACAGGTGGGCGGGGCTTGAGGTCACTCCCGCTTCTTAGTATTCATCGGGGGGGGGGGGGGGGGGGGGGGGGGGCACGCGCCATCTCCAGCAGGAGGGCAGGTTTTTCTGAAAATGCCGCACGAGGGCGGCCGCGTCCTCCAGCGGGCCGACGCGCTGTCTGAGCCGCTCTGTAGCGGGACAGGAAAGCAGGTAGTGGGTCAAGGGATGGGGGACCATGTGAGGGCAGTGCTCATACGGCCGCTCCTCAAACCCGTCCCTCAGCTCCTCCAGGGTCTCGTAGCCAAGCCGAAGTCGGTGTAGGACGACCTCCTCGGCTCGGGACAGCTGCTGGGTGGGGCGTAACGGCTCGTTGTTGTTCGTGGATTGTTTGTGCCAGGCTGCCTGCCTCGATGTCTGCACCAGCTGGCGATACTGTTGCCCTGCGGCACAGACGGCAGCGCGTCTGGCCAGAACCTTGGCCCCATGGATGCTGGGTAAGACAGTCAAGGCCACCGCTGGATGTCTGGTGGCCTCCCGGGCCGTCTCATCGGCCGCCTCGTTGCCACGGAGGCCTACGTGGCTGGGCACTCAGTTGAACCTTACGCGGCGCCCCTGCGCGGTGAGGCCCTGGATGTGGCCCTGGATGTGGCCCAGGATTGCGGTGGTGAGCTGCACGTTGTCCATCGGTGTGCGAGGCTGCCGTAGGACCTGCAGAGCAGACATGGAGTCGGTGTGAATCACCACGACCTCCTCCTGTCGGCCCAGGGCGTGCTGTAGGGCGCGCTCTATCGCTACCAGCTCCGTCTGCAGCGTGGAGCAATGGTCGGGCGTCCTCCAGGACAGCACCTCACCGCCCGTAACCACCGCAGCACCTGTCAGGCCTCTCTCAGGTTCAACGGAGCCGTCGGTGTAGTAGACCGCGACCGCGACGGTGCTGGGGACATTGGCGTGCGCCACCGCCTACAGGGCGTGCTGCCTCAGCTCCTCCCGCGTGCACAACACCTTCCCAGCTGGCAGTGTGGCGATTATCACCTGGGCGGCAGAGGGCTGCCACGGTGGCTGAGCGATGTAGTTGACAGCGGGGTGGTCAGGTCCGCCCAGCAGCAGGTGGGTGTGGCCGGGGAGGAGGTGGATGGCGGCGTCTGCCACCCTCTGCAGCCAGGTGTTGCCCGGCAATCGACCGGTTGTCAATTTGGGCCAGGAGGGCCATGACGCTGTTGGAGGTGCCCACCCCCGTGGTGAAGCCGAAGATGTGTGGGTGGAGGTCTCCCAGGCGCCACAGGAGGCGGGTCAGCACCATCCTCTCCGCCGTCTTGGCCGTGCAGCTCATCAGGGTGATGGGGCGCGGCTTGGTGGGTTCCCTGGGCTTAGGAATGTGCTGGATGTCAGCCTCCTTCCACGCCGAGGGCAAGCGGCCAGCCAGCCAGGAGGAGTTGATCAGGGCCAGGAGTGCCGCCTCCCCGGCCGCGCCAGCGTGGGCCAGCATCGAGTAGGTGACGCCATCAACGCCCGGAGCGGTGTCCCGTCCCTTCCTGGCCCTTATCAGCTCCTGGGAAGTGAAGGGCTGATCAGTGGCGTCGAGGCGAGCGCGAGCGGCGCCGATAACAGCCTCACGCACAGGTTGGAGCCGAACCTGCAGCCGCTGGACACGGGCGGGGAGTTGGTCGCTGCTACCCCTCGAGGCAAACATCCCCACCTGGCGCTCGGCCTCCTGTAACGGCTGGGGGTGGGCGGGAGGGCGGGGAGGTCTCTTTCAGGAGGCAGTCCTCACCTTGCCCCACAGCTCGGCCAGTTTGGTGTGTTGGTTAAAACCTGCGCACCATTCGAGCCATTTGGCCTCCTGTACCCACCCCGTGACCTGCCGAGCGTGCCTCATCCCCTCACGCAGCAGCTCCAGATTGGTGGGCGTCGGCCGCCTGCGGTACAACTTCCGGTGGACGTTAACCATGTGGTTCTGTTTCCGCACTTCCTGGTTGTAGAACCACCAGTTCTGGTTGTACCTGCGGCCGGGGACCTTCCGTGGTATGGCTGCCTCCGCCGCCCTCTCGATGGCCGCCGTCAGGTCGCTTTCTCGCTGGTCCAGATCCTCCGGCGGCTCGTAGGTGGCCCACCACTCGTCCAGGATGGCCTGAAACAATGCCCAGTCCGCCCGCTGTATATTCCACCGCGGCGGCGGGAGCTGTGGCAGCGGCCGGGTGACCTGCAGTGTAGTGGCAACTGCGTAGTGGTCGCTGGTCAAAGTGGGGTGGACCTGCCAGGAGGCGGCCGGTGCCAGGTCACTGGAGATCAAGGTGAGGTCCAGCCTGCCACCCCGGACGTGAGTGGGCTCCCCGGTGTTTAGGAGGACAATTTCCGGCACCTCCTCCAGCACCGCGGCCAGGTGGCGGCCCGCACGGTTGGTGGGGGAGACAGACTGCAGCATCGGGTGGTGGGCGTTGAAGTCGCCACCCACCAGGACGCTGCTGTGTGTGGCGAGGGAGAGCAACTCATCGGCCTCCAGTTGCCTCCTCCAGCTGCTGTACACGTTGTATACAGTCAGTGGGAGGCCTGGAAGCTCCAGCTGCACTGCCATCACCTCCACGCCCTCGCCACAGTCCACGGGGTCCTCAATCCGGCGGTGCGGGAGAGCGCTGCGTACCACTACCAAACAGCCTCGTCGCTCATCCTCGCCACACGATAGGGAGTGCACCGTGTATCCCGCTATCCTCCACTCAAAGTGCTCCGGCGTCAGCGTCTCCTGCAGGAGAACGAGGTCAAGGTCCTCCTCCACTATGGCCTGGAGGACCTCAGGTCTCTCGCCACGGAGCCCCTGAATGTTCCATTGGAGCACCTTGAGCCTGTCGGTGGCGGCGGGCGGCGGGTGGGGGGAGGTCACGGGTGCCTCGCCATCACTTTCACTTTCAATCAGCTCCAGAATCATCTACATCGGTGAGCAGGCCCGGGAAGGGCAGTGTAGTGGAGGTGGAAGGAAGGAGGGAAGGGGGTGATGAGGGACTGTCGTGAGCGAGGGAAGGGTGGGACGAACGACGCAAATCCCTTTCCATCTCAGCCCAGAGGAAGGCCTAAAGTTCCCCTTCGTCCCTGGGGACGTCATCCGGCCTGGCCAGAAGGCGCTTCATCACGCCCACCACGCATCGCAGCGTCCCGAGCAATCCTCCACTATACAGTCCGGACAGGAGGGCGGGAGTACTCGTCATTGGGCCAGGGGAGGCGGCGGGCGTGACTCCGGGCTGAGAAAGTGTGGAGGTGGCCGTGGGCGTCGCCGTGGAATGCACAGGCGACGCCGGAGCGGGCGTGGGCATAACCGCAGGTGGCGTGGAAGCGATGGGTCCGGCTGGAGTGGGCGCCATCGTGGGTGACAGTTGCAGCATATAAGGAAGGGAGGACGGAAGTGGCAGGTTCCGGTGTTCATGTCTCTCAGGCCTGTTGCACTCTCGTAAGCGTCATCATCCTTGGGCAGAGCGCTGAGATGACACTCACACAACTTGTGCGTGTAGTCCGGTACCAGGGGCGAGGTGTGTCTACGTGTTGCATCAAGACACCGGGTTGACTGTCCACGTCATTCTTATGGGCCATGGCGTGATACTTCGTCAACGTAACCTCATCAAAAGGTGTCAGCATTCAGCATCCGCTAGGCGACACTCAGACACTCGGACATCCTGTCTTAGTATAGATTAACACATAAATATATAACCAGTATGCTAATATGGCTCTCCCCTTATAACAATGCGTCCTCGCATTGTATAAAGACATATATACCTAACTGGTGTTACATCGTTGTGTATCTATACCGATTCTCAGTGTTGCCAATCCTTACAAATACCTATACAAGGTGAGGGTTTACATGACAACATAACAAGGAGGAATGTTTGGTATAACAGGAGTAATGATATAAGGACAGTGCACTTTCATCAATGAACTGGTAAAATACTTTACAACAGAATCTAAACATGAGTTATTAGAATAAAAATGAACTCAAAGTCTGTTAGTAATGTGTTAATATCCCTGCAAATATTAAGAAGTGCGTTTGCCAAAACTCTACCGCGTAGTCACTTAATAACACGAAGTGTGGAGTGAAGATAAAACACAGCAGGGCCTTGAGCACGTGAGTAATAGCACTGGCAGTATTTATTTATTATTTATATTTTAAGACCTGCTTCTTTAAACTTAAGAAGTAGATACGGCTTGTAATGCTAATAAAATCTGACTCCGGGTCGGTACTAAAAATTATCACATTAAGATATGCATATGTATTATTTGCATACCACCTCAAAGTGATAGGAACTGATTTCAGCTCAAATAGTATTATAACTCAATCAAAAATGTTGTGCTGGGAGTGCAAAAAAAAATGGCAGTAACCTCCCTTGACATTGGCATTTGCTGCTTTTAAGAGTTTATTAATTTTATTTATTTATATTATTTCGTTATTTATGAACCTATAATTATTTATGGAGTACAGCTTCTCAGCTAATAAAAATATAGACTCCGGGTCTGTAATATAAATTTTCACGTTAAGATATGCATGTATGATATTTCATTGCATATCAGAGAGTAATGTATTTATTTAATCATTCTCTAAGAAGTGATAAGAGCTGCCTTCAGCTAGAATAGTATTCTAAACAATAAAATGTGCATAAGGAGTGCTAATGGCAGTAATTATTCTCTTTTGACACGAGTGCCTGTAGCATTTGGCTGCTAAATTAATAGTTTTTGTTATAATATCCTTACATAGACAAAAATATTTCCTGGCAGATAAACTTGGCGTAATAGCACTAGTGGCCTGAGGAAGAGTCTTCGGCAGGGGCAAAAAATACTACCTGCAACGGATGTGTTAGAATTAGACTTCGAGTTAGTAGAGGAGATTATCTGAGGTGCAGTAAGGTTATTTTATGTTACAAACGGAGGTATTCGGAGGTGATTACAGTTATCCCTCAATTCAAGAGTTAAATCCTCAAAAAAAAAGGTTAACTTCCCTGTACTGTCATTTCCTGCTTCCTCAGAGACTAGGAGTACATCTGCTATACTTATACATACTAGCAAATAATTCACTCACATTCTAACTTTTGTTTAAGAGTTAATAAATTCATAAGTAAAACTTTAATTAAGTTAACTATTGTAAGGAGTGTTGGCTTGTTACGCTCGCCAACTGCTCCGAGGCTTCAGAGTCGGCGGCACGGCTCAACAGAGTCGACAGCGGGCCTGCCATGTTACCGAGTGGGAGTTCCTGCCCAGCCGTCACCCTAGCCAGCCACACTACCTACACCACCAACTCGTATACCTGCACTTCAATTTGCACTTGTAAATATTCTTATTACACAAGTAAAGTTTGCACCTACGTGCTGTTTACGTGACCTTATACCATGGCGCAGTGACTACAGGAGCAGCGTATAGTTGGTACCACGCCAAGATGCCGGAGACTAGGAGTCAAGCCGAGCGCCCCGAGGAGCAGCCGTCAGCGGAGTTGTTTACGGCGCAGGTTGTGGACAAGCTTTCTTCGTTGTTGGAGATGCAGCAAGCACATGCCACAGAAGATCGCCGTGTGATGCAGGAGCTTCTGTCACGTGCGTTGGCAACCCGGGATGGTGCGAGTGGCGGAGTGGCTGATGTGGGGACGCCGATACCCGCACCGCGTCACCACGTTAGCCGCCCCCAAGCCCAGGCACCACACAAGCTTTCTCCCAACGTTTCCCTGCGTGAGTACAAGGTGTGGCGCAGTGCATGGGCGGACTATGAGGAACTGTTGCAGCTTCGGGAGCAGCCCGTACGGACCCAGCTGGCACACTTCCGGTTATGCCTCACCCCTGAGATGCGCGGCACGTTGGCGCACGCCGTCGGCATTGCTGAAGACAACGACACGTTGCCAGTGAAGGAGGTTCTGGATCGACTCACTATACACTTCCGGCGCCAGCGGAATGTTGCCCTGCGGCGTGTGAAATTTGAGGAACGCCGGCAGCAGGAAGGTGAGTCATTTGACGAGTTCTTTGTCACCCTCAAGGAACTTGCTGACGATGCGGAGCTGTGCAGCAGCTGCCTGGACGATAGATTGGTGACCCGCATCACGTCCGGTGTGGCTGACCAAAACCTTCGACGGAAGCTACTTGCGATAGATCCTCCCCCAAGCCTCCCCGAGGCCTTGCGGCTGTGTCGCAGCGAGGAGTCTGCTTTTAACACCGAGACGGACCTCACCAGCACTCTCAGGACTGTTGGGAGAGCAGTAAGTACGAGACACCGATACCAGAGCGCATCTCGCCACCGCCATCATGAGGTTGGCGCCAAGTGTGAAGGGTGTGGAGGTGAGCCTCACCCACAAGGACGCCAGAAGCAGTGCAAGGCATGGGGTAAGCGATGTGACGCCTGCGGTATCACAGGACACTACAGCAAGGTGTGTCACAAAAAAGGCATCCACCAAGGTCGTACTAGTGAAGGTAGGGATGCCCAACCTCCTGGTGCCCGAAAAGCCCATAGTTTACGGATCAGGGACGTCAGACTCGCCGTACCGAAACATCGGGCGCCGAAGGTTTTCATCGGGGTCGCCAGCTCAGAATTCCCTATAACTGGCCAGTGTAAGTTGCAGTTCACTCCCGACACAGGTGCCGAAGCAAACGTGATTGGTTTAAGTCAGCTTCGTTGTCTCGGCCTTAGTGAAAGTGATCTCTTAAACTGCCAGGATGAGGTGTTGGCCGCTAACAAGAGCCGGCTGAGCCCCGTTGGCTCGTTTAAGGCCACACTTACGCTCGGGGAAGCCACTGTTAATACTACCATCGGTGTGTTTCGGGGTGTCGATGATGCTCTTCTTTCCTGGTATGATTCCCGTGCATTACACATAATTCCCGAAGATTATCCTAAACAGATTTCTGCGGTGCGTTGTAACGAGACCTCCTCCCATGCAAAGACCTCTGCATCACATTCCAGCACAGAGGGACAACAGGTAGACAAGGATCGCAAAGCATTCCTGAAGGAGTTCTCTGACGTCCTGGTGGATTCCGGAGACTTTGACAACGGTGCAAGGCTCGCCTCCATGGTGGGGCCTCCCATGATGATCCACCTTCGTCCTGACTCCCAGCCCTTTGCTCGTCACACGCCCAACAGTATTCCGTTGGCTTGGCAGGCGGATACGAAGGCCATGCTGGATACTATGGTTAAGCAAGACATCATAAAGCCGGTAGGTGCTGAGGTGTCTGATTGGTGTCATCCCATGGTTGTCGCTCAAAAGCAGTCTGGCGGTGTTCGAATCACCGTTGACTTGTCAAAGCTTAACCGGCAGGTGCTTCGCCCGACGCATCCATCCCCGTCGCCCCGCTCCGCGGCGATGCAGGTAACCCAGGGCTCCAAATATTTTTCCACCTTAGACGCTATGTGGGGTTATTGGCAAATTCCCTTAAAGGAGGAGTCTCAGCCTCTCACCACATTAATCACACCCTGGGGACGGTATAAGTTCCTAAGGGGACCGATGGGATTTGTCTCTACAGGTGACGAGTTCTGCAGGCGTGTGGACATCGCATTGGAAAGTGTTGACAACTGCACAAAGGTCGTCGACGATGTGCTTGTGTGGGACACTACTTACGGGGAGCACCTCGACCGGGTAAGGCAGATATTGGAACGCTTCCGGCTTCACCGCATCACCATCAACCGGAAAAAGTTCATGTTTGCCTCCCCAACCGCCCATTTCTGTGGGTACATCATCTCAGAGGACGGTGTTAGTGCTGACCCGGGTAAAACAAAAGCGGTGGCAGATTTTCCAGTTCCCACCAACCTAACAACCCTTCGCTCTTTCTTTGGTGTTGTCAACCAACTAGCTGATTTCTCCACAGAGGTCGCCGAGGCAGCAGACACACTTAGGGCGCTTCTCCGCCCAAGGAAAGCATTTGTTTGGACTCCAGCTCATCAGTCCTCCTTTCAGGCGGTGAAAAAGGCCCTCTCGTCGACCCCAGTCCTGGCTCACTTTGACCCTGCTCTACCTACAGTCCTGCAAACTGACGCCTCCCGTCTCAAGGGACTTGGTTACGCCCTGCTCCAGCGTCACGGTACCAAGTTGAGGTTAGTGCAGTGTGGGTCAAGGTTCCTGAGCGATACTGAAACTAGGTATGCTGTGGTGGAACTAGAATTGCTTGCTGTCGTGTGGGCTATGAGGAAGTGCCGGATGTACTTGCTTGGCCTTTCTACCTTCGAATTGGTGGTTGACCACAAGCCGCTCATTCCCATCCTTGACCACCACACCCTGGACGCAATAGACAATCCTCGCATCCAGCGGCTGAAGGAGAAAATAGCACCATACGTCTTTTCCACCATCTGGCGTAAAGGTAAGGAGCACGCACTCCCAGACGCACTGTCCCGCGTCCCCGTTGCTGTGCCAACGCACGCTGATATGGAGGCCGAGTCTCAGGTCGCCCACCACGTTCGTACATGTGTGTTGGCCAGAGCCTGTGAGATTTCTGAGCCTAACTCTGACCCTTACGCAGACCCAGTCATTATTGACATACGCGAAGCTGCGAGGACGGATGACACATACCAGCTTCTAATTAATAACGTCTCTTCAGGTTTTCCAGCAAACCGGCCAGATTTACCGGCTGCCCTGCAAGATTACTGGAAGCTCCGCGACGACCTGTCCACTGAGGATGGACTGGTGCTATATGGCTCGCGGTTGGTCATCCCTACCTCGCTCAGGAGCACCCGCCAGGGTGACGCGGTGGTAGAATCACGGACTGGTGTTGCAGTCCCTGCGCCATTCGGTCAGCGGTTCGAGTCCACCAAATTCGTCCTGGTGTGGTGGCGCTTTGTATAGTCAATAACCTTGTAGTTGGTACTTGCAAAGTGTCTAGATAGGATCAAAGTATCTTATCTTATCGCTCAGGAGCCATGTCCTTTCCCGACTACATGACTCCCATAGAGGCATCGAGGCGACAAAGCGTCGGGCCCGTCAAACTGTGTGGTGGCCCGGCATTAACAGCGACATCACCAGCACGGTCAGGGGCTGTGACGCGTGTCAGGAGATGCTGCCGTCACAGCCGAAGGAGCCACTACTCTCGGACCCTCTTCCATCACGGCCCTTCGAGGAAGTCTCGGCAGACCTCTTCACCCACGCTGGTACGGATTACCTAATCTACTCCGATCGCTTGTCTGGGTGGCCGTGCATTGCAGAATATGGTCGGGAGGCGACGTCGCGAATCACGATGAAGCTGCTGTGTGGCATCTTTAAGGATGTGGGTGTACCAGTTCGGCTCCGGACTGACGGAGGGCCGCAGTTTTCAAGCTTTGCGTTTCGGTCCTTCGTGAAGAGATGGGGCATTAATCATGTCTTATCTTCCCCCAGTTACCCCCAGTCTAACGGCCACGCAAAGGCTTTCGTGAAGAAGGCGAAATATCTCATCGCAAAGGTCCGCACAGCAGGTGGCAACGAAGATGAGGCCTTCGACAGGGGCTTGATGGAGCTCCGAAACACTCCCCGCCCTGATGGTCGATCTCCAGCCCAGATGCTTTACGGTCGTCCTCTCCGGACGGCAGTACCGGCACACCGGCGTGCATTCGCTCCCGAATGGCAGGCAGCCGATGAGGAGTGCGACGCCAAACTGTCCGCGGGAATGGAAAAGGCGGAGTGGTACTATAATCGCTCCTCCCGTGCGCTACCGCCGCTTCGTGTCGGCACCCCTGTACGCATACAAGACTGCAAGTCTCGGCGCTGGAACAAGCAGGGGGTGGTAGTTGGTGTCGGTAAACACAGAGATTACCACGTCCAAGTTGCAAGTGGGAGGATATTTTGGAGAAACCGCCGCTACCTACGTCCAGCACCAGCTTCGACCTCAGGTGAACCCCAGGCCGCTCCTCCTGTAGGTGATCGCCGCAAGGTGCGGTTCTCGTCGCCATCGCCAGCCACCCAGCCGCAGCGCCGAAGCTTACGTGAACGCAGACGTCCGGACCGCTTCGTTCCGTAACCTCTTTCCCCCCGGGAGGG